>ML421563.1:17858-45566 GCA_005239525.1 Nicotiana knightiana | reverse complement strand
TTTAACCGCGCTAAATGCACACATAATTTTATTAAATTATCATTTAAAAAACTAAAATGGAAAAGTTTAAATCACAATTAACAAACATAAATTTATTTCATAAATCTTGCAACATAAACAAACAAAACTAATTATTACAACATAAACTCATTGATAGTTAGGCCTACTAGAAGAACACCCACCATGAGCTTGATTAGTATTGCCACCCAAACCACCTGAAGGACATTTTCAACTGTCGTGTTCTGTTTGCGAGCATATTCCACATTTGCGCGCATAAACAATATCACTAACATCCATTTGGTTCCATCTACGCGTTCTCTTCTACACCTGTATTCGACACAAGTAGGACTTGTTGCACACCATTTTAAATGGTTTCGGCGGCCAATAATGCTCAACACCCACTGGCTGCAACTTCCCACTATATGTGTTTACATACTTGGCAACACTATATTGTTGATCAACATAGTTGGTCTCCCCAGAACCAATATGTTGAAAACACTTGATGGCATGTGAGCAAGGCATGTGGTAGATTGACCATTTCCCACAAGAGCATAACCTTGATGATTCATTTACAATATGTACATTATTCCCCCGATTTTGATGGATAGCGGGGCGAACTTCAGAAACATTTCTTTCGTTATCATACTGCAAAAATGAATGCCAATGTGCTCGCCGTCTGTATTTCTCAAATCTCTTCATCGACACTGGCATAAATTCAACAACCCTTTCCATCAATGCCATTGCAGCTGCAGACCGTTCAACAAACCTCTCCACCATCTACTTGAACGACATCCGCACCATGGCTGTGAAAGGCAATCCTCTTGCCGACTTCAATAACCCATTGAAAGACTCTGACACATTTATAGTCAGAATTCCCCATCATCTGCCACCATCCGCATGCAAAGTCCACTTTTCAGGGTGATGTCGCATTAACCAACAATAGGCTGCCTCGTCTTCTTGCCTGATAGATTCCATGTGCCTCCGGAATTTATGTTGTTGATGGTTTGTTGCTTCCACCCACATCAAATCATGTAGATCCTTGTTAGGATATGCCTTCTGGAAATTGGCCTTAAAGTGCCTCACACAGTAACAGTGGTATGCATAAGGTTCTTGCCATGCAGGCAAGTTCTCCACGGAACTTAAGATACCACAGTGCCGATCAGATATTAGACAAATACCGGAACGCTGTTTGACAACGTGCTCTTTCAAGTGGTTCAAAAACAGCGTCCACGTCTCTGTGCTTTCATTGGCACAAACAACAAAAGCTATAGGAAATATCTGTCCATTAGCATCTACTGCCACGGCTATCAATAGCTTGATATCGTACTTTCCATAGACATGAGTGCCGTCTATGGATATTACGGGCCGGCAATGCGAAAATCCATCAATTGCTGGTTTAAACGCCCGGAACACGTAATTGAATATATATTCTGGTTTTCCCGGACTCCGCTCAAGCTTCCATTTAACAACCGTCCCGGAATTAAAGTGCTGCAGTGCGGCCATGTACTTTGGCAGAGATGGAAATGACTTATCCCAGTTACCGTAGACAATTTCAAACGCTCGTTTGCGCCCGAGAAATGCCTTTCTTTTGGTAATGGTATGGCCATATTCTTGGTGCACTGATGTAATGCACTCTTTGATTTTATACCTTATGGACGCTTCGAGGTGCGGAATAAGTACAAGAGAAATCAAGTCAATATCCAAGTTGAAGTGATTCCCGTTGAATGTGTCCATTTCGCATGTGTGGGTGGGAATGTATTTACCCACTTTCCACAGGCCTGTCTTCTTCTTGGTCGCACACAACATCCAATGACATGGCCAGAACCACCTGCGACAAACAATGTTGTAAACCAACAGACTTGACTCCCATACCTGCATATCACGACACTCTTTTACGTTGTGCATTTTACAAGCCCTGCTTACGCGCGCTTTATCAGGAAAAAGCATGCCCTTTGCAAGCACCGTTGGTCTAGACTCATCCCACATTGCTGTCCGAATTTCACAAAATCCCTTGTGAGAGCTTCCACATCCGGCATGCTTGGCAAGTTATTCATGCTTGGCAAGTTATTAATGTAAGCAAATCAGGTCCTTCCTCCTTATCCTCCTCATCACCATCTTCACGAGGAAAGGGTGTCTCGACTCCGGATTCATCGACATTGTTGTCATAATCACTATTCTCTTCCTCACTCTATGCATCTGCCAGATCCCGATTTAATACGCCATTTTCGGGCAATTGAGTGAGTACGGGTGGTTCAACTTGCTGGTTTTCACTGCACAACAAACAAAAATATAAGCTACTGAAATTAATAAATACTTTCCATATAGCTATATCACTTCACTTGCAAGTCGTAATGTGATGAAATTCCATGATGGACGTTTTCAATTAGGTGATGACTACCGGATGGACCACTTGTAAAATTCATATCCGGCCAGTACCCCCTGTTAAATATATGAGAATACCACTCATCTTGTGAATTATGGAAAGCAGGATAGAAATTATTTTCTCGCTGCTCATTCGCTGACGGTAATAAGTTTAAATCAAGAAAACTCTTTCATCCGGAACCTGTCCGACAAAAACTGCTCCAGAATAACCAACCGATGACTGGGGGTTATACCTACTACGCGCAACCTCGTTTTTGGGAACGTCTTCGACCTTGACGTACATCTCCAACATTGTAATTACAAGAAATTCCCGGCATTCATCCGGAGTCCTCAGAAAATCACTCAAAGTTTCATCATCGTTGATGTTAAACTCCGAGTAAAAAGCAACCCCTTGCGGAGTGACGGAATACGGATATCTTTCGGTTACTTTAAGTATCACTAAACGTTTCCTCACACTCATTTTTTTGCATAACAACGATATCAATTTACCGTACTCCATTGTAAGTGGCAATTTAACATGACACTGTGCAAGTAAACTGTATCCCACAGAGTTATTCTCCATCACAACCTCACCCCCCCAATATAATGAAACTCTTATTCTACGCTCTTCAGACATAATGAAAAAATGCTGGAGAATTTAACATCAAGAAACATTTGAACGAGACTTAAAAATTTTTTGAATGATTTTTCTTACAATCTTAACCTCTTTATATAGGAAATGGCTAGCGGGGATTTTTTTTATGTATTGCGCCCAAAAACTGGGCGCTATACGCATTTGAATTATTGTATACAACAAAAAATACGGAATAAAAAAATATATGTATAACATCCTTTTTTGGGCGCTATATTGACACAGTCAGCTTTTGCAGTATAGCGCCCAAAAATTGGACGCTATACATTAACGACACAATTACCGTTAATGTATAGCGCCCAATTTTTGGGCGCTATACATAGAAAGGTTCTCCTTTTTTCCCCACCTATTTTCATTGTTTGTGCCAAAAAAGGCATTAATTTGGTTCCGGACACATTGGGGAATCAAGTAATCCCAAGGGCACGAGCCATATCAGGGTTTGATAACTCTACGATTATAACAAAATGAGAAATTGAACTTAGCACTTATGCTGAGGGAGTGATCAAAAGTACCAGGTTATAAGTCATCGATACTGACATGGCTTATAACGTAATCGTGGGAAGGCCATGGATCCACGACATGAAATCAATACCCTCCACCTTGCATCAGGTAATTAAATTCCCCTCTGAATGAGGGATTCAACAAATTAGAGGCGACAGCAAATCGCGAGAAATATAAATTTCGTGGTACACTACAACAAAAAAGTAGAGGTGCAAGAATCAAAGGATAAGGAAATCTCCCAAGCAGCTGACACCTCCCAAACATGCACGGAATAAATTACAACCAAAATAGGTACGGAAGGTATTACTGCTGAAACATGTACGAAAGAAAATACTTACGAGAATTGTTAAGCTTTCTAGATGCGTATTCCGATTATAATCAGATTAAAATGGATCCCTCAAATGAGGAAAAAACCTCCTTTATTACAAGCAGGGGGACTTATTGTTATAAAGTCATGCCTTTTAGCTTAAAAAATGCTTGAGCCACATATCAAAGGCTAGTGACCAAGATGTTCCAGGAACATCTAGGAAAAATAATGGAAGTTTACATTGATGACATGCTGGTAAAATCAACACGGGCGGAAAACTATTTCCAGCACCTCTCTATTACCTTTGACATTTTATGCAGGTATAATATGAAGCTTAATCCAGAAAAATACGCTTTTGGCGTGGAATCAGGTAAATTCTTGGGTTTCCTTGTATCAAACATGGGAATAGAGGTAAATCCTGATCAAACTAAAGCTATAGAAGAAATACCTGATGTACTTATAAATAAAAAAGAAGTTCAAAGACTAACAGGAAGAATTGCAGCCTTAGGAAGATTTATTTCCAAATCTTCCGAGAAAAGTTTCAAATTCTTTGCAGTTCTCAAAAAGCAAAATCGATTTGAATGGACTGAAGAATGTCAACATGCTTTCAAAGACCTAAAAGATTATCTATCAAAACCTCCGTTGCTGTCAAAGCCGAATGAGGGGGAGCGACTATACGTCTACCTTGCTGTCTCGGAAATTGCTGTAAGTGCAGTATTGGTAAGGGAGAACAAAGGAAAACAATCTCCTATTTATTATGTAAGCAAGACATTACTGGATGGTGAAACTAGATATCCACATCTAGAAAAGTTAGCCTTAGCTCTAATCATGGCATCTAGAAAATTAAGGCCATACTTTCAATGCCATCCAATCACAGTTGTGATCTCGTATCCATAAAGAAACATACTGCATAAACAAGAACTATCAGGAAGATTAGTCAAGTGGGCCATAGAATTAAGTGAGCATGAAATAATATATCGGCCCAGGACTGCAATCAAGTCTCAAATCTTAGCTGATTTTGTCGTTGATTTTAGTAATAGCATTGTACCTGAAGTGGAAAAAGAGTTACAACTATTCAATAGTGTTAATCCGGGTCTATGGACCCTATTTACCGATGGTTCTTCCAATATAAAAGGTGCCAGCTTAGGCGTAGTCTTAATATCACCCACGAGTGAAAAGACACGGCATGCTATCAAATGTTTATGAAGCAAAGTACGAAGCTGTTATTGCAGGGTTAGAACTTGCACAAGAACTTTCAATAGAGCAAATCGAGATCAAAAGCGATTCCCATCCAAGGGTGGCTAACGGGCCGGGCCCGGGCCAAACGGGTCAAGTGGGCCAGGTTAAGCGGGTCCGGGCTATGCGGGCCTGGGTTATGCGGTCCCGGGCTAAACGGTCCCGGGCCAAACGGGCTATATGTGTGGAACCGGCCCCCTACGGGCCTAAGCCCACATGGGCCCGGGCTAAGAGGGCCGGGCTCGCGGGCCAAATAGGCCTAAACGGGTCCGGGCTATTTTTTTAATTTTTTTTATGTAAGGCAATTTCTTGTAAATCTTGTATAAGTGTATTATATAAGTGTTATTCTAGAGTTACAAAATTTTTGTTATGTAATTATATTATATTATCTAAGACAATTTATTGTAAATTATATTATATAACATTTAGATATGTATTGTAATTCAAGTGTAAACACAAATATTCAAGGAAATGCCTTATAAATTTTATTAATAACGACATTTAAAAAAATGGCAATATCTTTCTTAGTCTTCCTCCCCCCAATGGAATGAGCACAGCTAAGGTACTAATACCACCATTAAAAGGGAGAAAAACTAATCAAGATGTGCCAAAATATAAGTTACATATTAATCTACATAGTATCCCTAACAAATTTCATAAATCCTTCAAGGTTGGGAGGAACTTCCGTTGGTGGTGGCGGAAAAGAAGCTTGTTCATCACCGCTTCCGGGCGAAGCATTAGCAACATCCTCCGCAAGTTCCTCTAGCATTTCTTCATAAGCTTCGTCTATATCCAGTTGTGATTCAGCAAGTCCAAAATTTCTTCTTTCCGAACGGATCCAATCTCTGAAGAGTACTGATTTTTCCAAGCTCTCCCTCATAGACGCTCTATGATCACCGATTTGAAGTCTCGCTTGACTGAAAGCGCTCTCCGATGCCACTGTTGAAGCTTGAATACTTAAAATATCTCGAGCCATCCTTGAAAGAACCGGAAAGTGTTTTTCTTTGTCCTTCCACCACTCCAAAACATTGAAGGTGCCGTCTGGATTCTCTGATTCAAGTCCCTGCGACAAATAAACTTGAAGCTCATTTAGTTGTGAACTATCACCAATATTATCACCTTGAGAACCCCTAAACCCCGTCCAAGAACTAAGTGATTTTAGCCCCGCAGTTCTTTTAGGAACCTGCGAGCTAGACGAGGTAGGAGTTGGAATATTTGGTCTAGCATGATCTAATGCTACTTGATAAGCATTATAAATTGTTTGAGCATTTATTTTAATTGACTCTTTTTCATCTTTAAGTGTACCATATTCCTCAACTGAAAGAGGTAAAGCATTATAAATTTGACTATACCAATAGTGAGGACCTCCTAATTTCATGGTAGGGTTTAACATGGCTGCAATACCATAAATAGGGGGGATAGGGAAAAAATATTTTTTAAACTTAGTTTTCATATCATCAATAGCATTTTGGTAAACTACCCCACCCTCTAAAAATTTAGTAAATAATTCTGCAAGTGCTGAAATATAAACTAAACAGTTAGAAATAGTAGTATAATATTGCCCAGACAATTCATTTGTAGCAACATGAAAATGTTCTAAAAAATCTAGAAGAATTTTAACATTAGCCCAATCTTGATTTGTAAGGTGACCATCATCATCATCATCATCATCACTAACACGGGCATTATACGTTGCCATTATTGGGTTTCTATATTCATATGCAACAACTAAACTTTCATACAAGTAATTCCACCTAGTCGGACAAGGTTTAGGAACCTTTCTTTCTCTAAGGCCAAATTCATCACATTTTTTATAATATTCTCTAACTCTACTTCTACGCTTTGAATAAAAAAGCCAATGAAGAGCGAATTTAACCTTTAAAATTTCAGCATTTAAAAGTGTAATTATAAAAAGTTTGGGGGCCAAATGGCTAACTTTTAAACATGCCAAACGACTCTTTTGAGGCTCCAACGGCTAGATTTTAAAAATCTGGCCGTTGGCCATTTTTTTTTTGAATTTTTACCGTTCGGCCCGCTTGGCCCGGCCCAGGCCCACCTGTCGGGCCCGGGCTAAACGGGCCCGGGCTCACGGGTCCAAACCTTAGAACTGGCCCCCACGGGCCTAAAGCCTCCCAAGTTCAGACCCCCCACGGCTGGCCCATTTAGCCCGCTAGCCCGTATAGCTCGGGGGCCCGGGTCGGTCCCGGCCCACCTGCCACCCTTATTCCCATCTGGTAGTAAATCAGATGTAGGGGACTTACATTGCTCGAGAGACTCGGATTCTGTAGTATCTGGAAAAGGCACGAGAGCTCGTGATACAATTGAAAACATGGAAGGTAGTACAAATACCTAGAGAGGAAAATGCAGACGCAGATGCATTAGCTAACCTCCCAGCAGTCACGGAAGTAACAAACAAGGACAATGCAGGTGTCGTTCATCAATTCCATTCAGCGATCGACCAAGATAGGAATGAGGTAACTTTCAACAATTTATTCTGGGATTGGAGAAACGAGATCCAAATTTTTTACAGAACGGCACCGTACCTGAAGATAAGAAAACAACTCAAGCACCTCGCCACAAAGCTGCACGATACTGCCTCATTCTCAACTCATTATATCGCAAAATGTTCAGAGGGCCCCTAGCAAAATGCCTCGGACCTAACCAAACGGAGTTTGTGATGAAAGAAGTCCACGAAGGACACTGTGGAAATCACTCAGGGGCTAGATCCTTAGTGAAAACCTTAATCAGAGCTGGATATTATTGCCCTAATATGGGAGAAGAGGCCGAGGACTTCGTATCCAAATACGACAGATTCCAAAAGTTTGCTAATAACATGCATCGACCAGCGGAACTATTGCACCCAATAATATCCCCGTGGCCCTTCATGAAAATGGGGATGGACATAGTGGGACCTCTTCCCACAGCTAAAGGACAGGTACGGTTTTTGCTCGTGCTAACCGACTATTTTACAAAATAGGTAGAGGCAGAAGCGTTCAAACATGTGCGAGAAAAGGAAGTTAAAAGTTTCTTATGGAGAAACATAATATACCACTTTGGGATACTGAAGGAGATCGTGTGTGATAATGGCCCACAATTCATAGGCTCGCAAATCACAGAATTCTTCGAAAACTGGAAAATTAAATGGATCACTTCAACACCATACCATCCCGTGGCTAACGGTCAGGCTGAGTCAACGAATAAAGTCATCATCAACAATCTAAAGAAGCGGCTATATGAGTTACCAGCGGTACTATGGGCATACAAGACAACTTCAAAAACAGCCACGGGAGAAACTCTGTTCGCGCTTGTCTATGGCTCAGAAGCCTTAATAACAATAGATATTGGCGAACCAAGATTATGTCTTACAATAGCCACGGAGGAAGAACGGCGACGAATTGAGGACCCATCTGGACCTGCTCGAACCACGGAGAGAAGCAACATTGATACGGATGGCAGCTCAAAAACAAATCATAGAGCGTTATTATAACCGTAAAGCTCATCTCAGGTACTTCAAGATTGGGGACTTCATCCTCAAAAAAGTCTTTCAATCAACGAAAGAAGCAGGCACAGGAAAGCTAAATCCAAACTGGGAAGGACCCTACAAAATTCGAGGCATAGCTGGGAAGGGCGCCTACAAGTTGGAAGCTATGGACTACAGAATCCTACCAACAAGTTGGAATTCCATTCACTTGAAGAAGTACTACTTTTAAGAAAAAAAAGTACCCCCCGGTCAGGTATCACACGTTCGATTTTATTTTGAACATTTGAAATCTTACTAAACTTTTTAGATGATAGGCATAAAGCTAACCCATCACCAGATGATGATATTAGAAATGCAAGGACGCGAGGAAATAACTAAATTCCCGGTCTAGGGTTACACTTTCTGATGGACGTTTTAAAGGGTTAAGCAGTCATCATCTAAAAATTATATACCTTCGAGTCCTGTATGTTTTTCCTTTTCAGGAAAAGGACCACAAGGAAGGAATAGTCAAGTGCTCGAGATTTCATTCTTCAAAGCTCAAACACTTGGGGGACTATACAGTATGGAAGGCAAAGACGAAGCAAAAAAGACTATCAAAAAGTCAAAGATTGAGCCTGAAGATCCATCTATCCAACAAGCCAAGTGATACGAGCAAAATTGAAAGAGCCAAAGACTCGAACACAAAGCCTAGTCCAAAAAAAAACCTTCGAACATGTTCAGGTTAAAAGGAAAAATGTTAGCTACGAGGAAGAAATTCACATCTTTGTACTTATTCAAATAGTTATGGATAAAAGATCATCATCATTGTACTCATTAGAAACTGTTGTAACTAAAAACAATTATGAAATCTTTATACTCATATAGAAAATTGTTATCAAATAAAACAGTTATAGATGAAAGATCAAAATCCTTGTACTTGTTCAAAAAACTGTAAAACCGTTACGGATGTAAGAGCATTTCCCTCGTGCTTATTGAAAACCATTGTCAACAAAAACAGTTACGGGTGAAAACCCCAATTTGAATAAAAACTGTTACGAACGAAAAATAGTTGCCCTCTTGTATTAACTCGAAAAAACTATTACATACAGAAAACAGTTACGAAATACAAGTGTATATCAAATCTGTTAAAAGAAAACAGTTGAAACATGAGTTTTAGACGATAGTCAAACACATGTAAAATGTTGTGAAAGTCCAAAAAAAAAACACTTTCCTCAGAAACATTCTTAAACACGTGAAAAAATTCCTATCACTCTATTGCACTATTACACCTTTATGAAGTTGAGACGTCTTCTTCATTAAGTGTCAATAAGAAAGGGCCCTCTTTCTCAAATTATTCCTACTACAAAAAGGCACACATTTTATATGACACCGTGCCTATTACGAA
Source organism: Nicotiana knightiana (assembly GCA_005239525.1). Classification (NCBI taxonomy): domain Eukaryota; kingdom Viridiplantae; phylum Streptophyta; class Magnoliopsida; order Solanales; family Solanaceae; genus Nicotiana; species Nicotiana knightiana. The sequence goes on along the minus strand of ML421563.1, from coordinate 35,644 downwards.
AAGGTGCGAGTAATCTAAATCATTCTATATGCAAAACTCAGAGGTAAAACTAAAACCTCGAAAAATAAAGCATGCAAAAGAATTAAAGAGTAGAACAGAAACTCAACGGAAAACAAAAGCCATACTTGCATTAATATATTAAAACGACTAAGTAAAAACTAAGTATTAACTTATACTTAGTCGTATAGATTTTTTATATATACATTGAGGTTCCCCTAAGTTGTCATTTGGGGACTTTAGAAAGATCCAAACTCACCCCCGATGGGACTGGGGGTAACCACCAATTGAGACAAATATAAAAAAAAAGGGGTGAATCAACATCTTAATCTTCTTGAGGAGGGGGATTGACTTCTTCATCAGCAGAAGGAGTAAGAGAAGCTTGGGATGAAGAGGCTTGGAAAGCAGGAGTCTCACCTTCAGGTGGGGAAATATCCAAACCTTGTTGAGCCTTTTCCATGGCTTCCTTGATCTTAACAATTTCAACGTTAAGGTCGAAATCTCCCCGACTCATTTTCGTCAATGTATCGAGGCGAGAATTCATGTACGCCCAACTAACATCGACAGCTGCCACCTCTTCGAGACTATCATAATATCTCTCCCATATCTGAAGCTCAGCTCTTAACCCATCCTTCTCAACTTCAACAGCTTCATGGGCAACCCTCAAAGGAACAATTGACTCCTCCAAAGATTGGGTTTTGTCTAAAGCAATGCGAAGATCCTCCTGAGTCCGGGTAAGTGACTGCACAAGCTCGCCTGAGTATTCCTCCTTCTACTCTAGTAAGTCTTTCAAGCTCCTAACTTCTTCCGAGGCACGGGATAATTGCTTAACAAACGAAGACTCAAGAATGCGCTTGTCTTTGTCCGCTTGGTTAGAAGAAGCCTTCTCTTCTGCCAACTCCGTAGCCACAACTCTCATCTGCTGCTCCAAGGTATTCTTTTCTTTTTCTAAGGCTTCCTTGTCGAGCCTCAGGCTTTCATATTGCCCCTTCCAATTCCCTGCTTCAGCATGCCACTCCTTTAGCTCTTGATCCATGTTAGAAATCCTCTTCATGAGTTCTGTGCCTATGAGATTGATCTACAAAAACAAAATCAATTAGATACAGTAATTACATGCATAAGAATGAAATACAAAAGAATGAACATTACCTTCAAGGAGGAATGCACAACCTCATTAGCCCAGGTAAGAGAACTGTGACTATCTATCTTGGTCCTCTCTGTTGGGCTAATCAAAGTCTTCAGCCACACTTCGGGATGGCCGGATTTCTTAAAAAGGCTCCCATCAGCCGGAACCTCAATTAGCACTTGCCTCATCTCCCTGCTGGAAGACCCTACTTCTTTAACAGGAGGCACGTAAGCAGGCTGAGATGAAGAAGCCACGGGAAATGAAATTTGTGGAGCTGAAGAAGTCTCAGGCACGACAACTTGAGGAGCTGAGAAAGCCACGGGCAAGGCATCAACAGGAGCATAAATGGCCAAAGGAGCAGTGGAAATAGCCGGAACGGATGAAGATATATCTCTAAAGGAGGGAGCAAAAATAGCCAGAGGCGCCTCATTAACAGTAGGGACAAAACCTTTGTGGAATAGATGATCCACATAATCACAAGCAAGAAAAGAAGAAGAATCCCCGGGGGTAGAAAGTCTGGCATCAGGTACGGGAGACACTGCCACAGGTGTAGACTCATCGTCTGAGACCACTCTTCTTCTACGTGACCTGTGCACCAGAATGCCCTCCTCTTCTTCTTATTCTTCTAAGGTCTTAGACCCACCAAATTTCCTCTTGGAAGAAGAGGAATCGGTAATAATATCCTGGGCCTGAGCGAAAGACATCTACGAAATGGATGTAGCAGACATCCCTCGAGCAGAAAACCCTGTCAAAAGGAAAAAGGTTAAACAAACAAAGTAAAAGCTCGAGTAAGGAAAAGAAGCGAAAACAAAAGTTTCACTTACCATGAGTCTTCACTTTCCAACTGTACTTCACGGAGAAGTACTTCCAAGATCTTTCCTCCAATGGAGAAACCAACAACAACTTTTCTACCCAATCCCGGATACCGGAGACATTCTCAACAGTACCCATGATTGCTGCAAGAGGAAGAAAATAGCTACGGTGTTAATAAAACACTTAAATCAAAGAGAATAAAAATAATAGATGTGAGCTAAAATGTACTCACGTACGCGATTCCACTTCTCAGGGGAAGATTTTCCTCGCGCACTAAACCAACAGTGGGCATAGCAACGTACCGAAGGTACCAACCTCTATCCTTATCTTCATCAGGGGTTATCAACACTCTTTTGCTCCTAGCAGCCAGAGTGAAAACCCCTTGACGAAATAAGGTAGGAGAATAAAGATGAATGATGTGATTGAAGGAAAAAGGAACCAAAGCTAAAGAAGCTAGACATCTAAGACACGCGACAACCCGCCACACAAGAGGACCAACTTGTCCTAAGCAAATGTTGAAGAAACGACAAAATTCGATGATGAATGGATCAATAGGAGGTCTAAACCCTAGAGTAAAAGGGTAAGTGTAAACAAAATAATGCCTTGTATTGTAAGGCGTTATTCTTTGATTACTATTCAGAATAACAATGAGAAAATCAGACTCCCAAGAACATTCCCTGCGAACAAGGGGAATCAAACCTTCGGTAATAAGAGTTGGATACCTATCAACACTATCAAGGGATAACAACTGGTCTACAATAACCTGACTATCCCTAGTGAAGGTAAACTCAGCAGGAATAATTTCATCAACTCGTGGTTCACGTAGGGGTTCGTGATGTTCTCTACCCCTGGACAGAGACCTGGAAACCCTAGCTCTTGGGGAGACTAAGGACCTAGCATAAGGAGGGGAAACAATCTGAGAAGAAGAAGAGCCTCTCGAAGGAGTAGAGCCTAAACTCCTCAGTTTACCACCCCTCCGACTCCGAGTCGGAGCGGAAGAGGGTGTCAACTCATCAACGTTTATGACTCCCTTAGATTGGTTTGAAGAAGACATATCTACAAAGGCAAAGAAAAAATTTCTTTACAAATAAAGTTTGAAAGTTAGAAGCTTTTCGTGAAAGAAAAGGAAAATGGGGTATTTATAATCGAATACAACTGTCAAAAAAATGGAAAAGAAAGTAATGATGTGAAAACCATAATTGAAGATGTCACTTCGTGACTGATGCAACCGCAAGAAAGCCCTAAAAGGTGCTGAATAATTGCAGAACCAACCCAAGAATGCCACGTGGCATAAGCATTAAATGGAAGTGACAAGAGAAACTTACGTACAGGAAAAGATACAATGATTCGAGTAAAGCGGCGGCAAAATATTCCCGCCATAAATGAGTATCCACTTACCAAATATTAATTGATAAATATATGGTAAGTGGGGGGATTATCTGTATTGGTAAAAAAAGAGCTTTACACGTGTAATAAATCTTGATGACTCAGTAGTCTACATGGAGCAATGAAGACACGACAACTGGACGAGACTCTAAGAAGAGGTACGAGGCAAAGAGGCACGACAAATCATACCCATGGGTTAATCAGCTACGGAAGTCTCAACCTGATTGAGAAGATGAAGAGACATGGTCAAAAGTGTATTTGGACAGAATAAAGGGCAGATTCAGAGATCTTCAAATTAGAGATCCATACGTTACACAACATTCACTCAATAGTTACAGTTGATTTATTGTAACGTTACATTAGAGTCATTAATGCTCAATCACCAAAAAAGGTAGACGTTATGTTAGGAAATTCCCTATATAAAGGAGAAAAATATAACCTGTAAAGGGGGAGAAAAAAAATCATTCGAATTACTATTGTAATATACTTACTTTTTGTGCATCTTACTGCTTTCCATTTATAAGTTTTCCTACAATTATAATCTTATTCTTTGGTTATCAGAAACCCGTGTTCTTCTTAAAATAGCTTTGGGCAAAGAATCCAATTCTTTGGTTAAATAGGGGGGTTAATGGAAACTGAAGCTGGATGAGAAGCAAGGGGAAATTATTTGGAAACATGCCCGAAATCTTCTTCACCCTCGAAGCCTTGAGCGAATAATCTATCAACAAAACTTGGGGGAGGATCAACAACATCTTCATCAGAAATCACTAAAGGAGCATTCTCTGGTTCATCCGTGAGTCTGAAAGGAATTGAACTTAATGGAAGGTCATGAGAGGAATGAGTTTCATCATCAGAAACCACACGTCTCCTGACGCGTGGCCTTCGTACCAAAGAACCTTCCTCTGTTTCTTATTTATCATCAGAGTCAGAGGCTCCGTCAGTTTTCCTTTTAGAAGAAGAATCACTTAATATCCGCTCTTGGGCAAGACTCACGGAAAATCTGGTTGACAAACAGACGCGGGACTAATGCCACAAATATCAAATCCTAATAAAAAGAAAAGGGAAGGATGATAAATTCTTGTATAAGCAAGAAAGAGAAAAATAAGAACAATAAAGGTAAAAAGTACCGTGTTTCTTCACTTTCCAACCAAATTTTTGATAAAGGTATTTCCAGTATCTTTTTTCCATAGGAACAACAGTTAACATCTTTTCTACCCAAGCACGAAAGTTTGGAATCTCATTAAAAACTTCCATGGTTGCTGAAAATTGGTTATATGATTACATGAAGTTATTTAAGATATATATAAAACAAAGGAAGAAGAAAAATTACGTGAAAAGTTCCATTTCTATGGGAAAGGCATGTTTTCTTCACCCACTAATCCACTAGTGGGGCCAACAATAAAACGGGCGTACCAACCACGGTCTCAATCATCTTCAGGGCTAACCAACGCTCACTTACTCCTAGCCACGAGAGAAAAAACTCCATCATGAAATAATTTGGGGGAGGAAAGATGAAGCAAGTTCCAAAAGGTAAAAGGCACAGAAATCAGATTCGACAAATAACGAAGGCATGCAATAGCCCTCCATACTATGGCGCCAATCTGGCCAAGACACACGTTGAAGTAACGACATAACTCAATGATTACTGGATCAATAGGTGGCTTGAACCTTAAAGTAAAAGAGTAGGTATAAATAAAGAAGAAACTGACATGATAAGAGGTGATTCTTTGGTTGGCACCAGGGACTAAAACTAGAAAATCTGGTTTCCAGTAACACTCTCGTCGAACCAAGGAAAGAAGACCAGTAGTGATTAAACTCGGGTAAAGATCATCAGGATTGAGGGAGGCTACAGAAGAAACTTGATTTTTCATGGTTTTACGATCGGTTACAAAAGAAAATTCTTGGGGAATAATCTCCGCAACTGCGGGTTCACACACAGGTTCATTTAAATCTCTATTCCTAGAAGAAGAACTAGGGGTTAGAGGAGCCCTAGGTCTAGAAGAAGATGGCCTAGCAGAACTACTTTGGGAAGAAGAATCACGATTAGATAATGAACCAATGCTACAAAGTCTACCACCTCTCCTACTTCTAGTAGGGGTAGTAGAAGGAGCAAGTTCATCAACAATCACAACTTTGCAGGAGTCTGGTGTTGTCGAAGACATGATTATCCAAAGAAATATAGAAGTAAGGGTGCAAAAATACAACGAACGAGTAATGTAATGGATATTGAAGAAGGAAGACTCCAAGAAATCAAAAAAGAATGAAGTATTTATAAGAAGACACAACCGTCGTTAAAGTTGGTCATTCTGAAGCGTCATAATGGAACCGTCACTTCGTGACTAACGCGACCGTAGAAAAAAAACCCTAAAGAGTGATGAAAAACTGCAGATCCAGTTTTCAGAAGCCACGTGGCATGGGTATTAAATAGATGTGACATACGACACATTGATTCTGAAGGAGACATGATGATACTCGAAAAACGGTGGCAAAGAATTCCAGCCATAAAAATCTACCACTTCCCGAATATTCAGAAAGTGGCGGGACTATCTGTATTGGTGGAAAAAAAGGCATGACACGTGGAATATTAGTAAGCTGACGAAGCATGACGCGTGGAATAACGGTATAATGACAAGTGGCACTCTCAATTAATTGAATTAAGAATGCCAGGAAGGTGGGGGAGAAACACCCACGAGACAGTATAGAGAAGAGAACCAGGCCTGACAATTGTCGAAGAAAAGACATGAACGAAATGAATAAAGGTTAAAAAGAAGGGAAGATACACGAACCAGAAGCAAATAAGGAAGGGGAATCAGAGCAATTATAAGAAATCTATAGCCATAAATATGTCAGTTATGGTAATCTATGGTAATGGGCAATCAATACAATTAATGCCCATAATAAATCCAAATTAAGTGTGAAAACATTACAATTGTATGCTCCTATATAAGGATAGAGAATTTCATTTGTAAGGACATGTTACGACTACCACTGAAATACATTCTATAATTCTCCGCTTTATCAAAGTTTCCAGCCTTGATTTTAGGGATTGATTGTCGATTCCTTCCTTATTTTTCTCTGTTAATCATTTCTATTACTTTTATTATTTTTCTAAAAAATTATTGTGGAAGTGGAGTAAAATTTGGTTATCAGTAACCCGTTTCTTTCTAACTATAAACTTTAACTGAGAAATCTATTTTTTTGGTTAAACAACCAACATATCCACTAATGAACATTGCAGAAATGTATACGTAAGTAAGAATATGCGGTCACAAGATTATTATATAAGATTAACAATGACAGAATAGAGAAGAAAATAATAGATATTCATCTACGCCCTCCAAATACACTAGATTGAGCTTGAGAAATATATACTAAAGACTGAATGCACCATCCTGAAAGGGAGTTCGGAGCAACGTAAAGTTGTCTCCGAGTGATCTATAGGTCACGGGTTCGAACCGTGGAAGATTGTCTACGTTACATTCGTGCAGCCCTATCCCGGACAAACGCCCGTGACCTATAGGTCACGGGTTCGACCCTGAGTGAATATCTTCTTGTAATATAGCGGACATTAACTCACATATATTTGGCGTTGTTTTAGTGTAGTATCAACAATTGGAAGACACTCTACCACTCCACTCTACACATTTGTTGCAACTGTACAATGAAAAGTAACATTTCTCTCCGCAAGTCACTATTCAATTACTTTGTTAGTTCAATTTCAAACGAGATAGCAAATTGGCTTTTATGAACTAGAAATATATAAATAGGTCTCGAAGTCTCATCTCAAGAAGCCTAGAAAGAGTAAAATAGCAAATGAAATACTCTTACATAGAGTGGAAACTCAAAGGATACCCAAACGTAGCTCATCAAAATGACATACCAACATACATAACTAATACGTAATTTTACTAGCAAAGGGAGGCCAGTCAATATCGATAATCATCATCAAAGATCATGTAGTTATTCCTCCTGCCTCTTGCATCTCTATCAGCCTGCTAAATCAACACCATCAACACTAAACTCAAATTCAAGATGCACGTAAAAGCAATTATATATACTACACAAAAACCTCTTTTCTTTTTTCTGAACTTAAGACGACCATATTTTGGATGATTGGAAGACAAAAAAGGGGAGTGACGGATGTATCTTTTTGACAACAAGCTAGCATATAGATGCATTCACTTTGTTCAACTCGAGTTATTTGTGCAATAAATTCTTTTATCAGTATGTGTATAATGTATCCATAATCATAAAAGAGTAATATCTACGGTAGTAATCCACACTGGTTGACTTAAAATTTTGAATTCGCCTTTATGAAAAGCAAGACTATTATGTTGGATCTCAAAATGTTCGAATTCATAGTCAAAAACTTTGAAATTGAGGCAACCTAAAGAGTTATAGTAGGTTTTTTTGATAGCCAAGGAAACATCAATATTACTAGATATGATTGAATGATATGTGTAGATTATTCTTAGATATTAATTAAGAATATGTAGAGCTAGAAGATCAGAGATTAATTAAAGAACAAAATACAATATTGTTACCTTGGCTAAAAGCCTTTCAAATGCTTGTGGTCCGTGTTCTTCAATATATTTCTCAGCAGCAGTTAGAACATCATCTGGCTTACTAAAAATGTCCTTTTTCCGAGGAAAATACCAGATTTTGACTTGTGGATTTCTGTAAAAAGGTCTAATGAAATTCTCATAAACATAGGAAGCTCCATTGAAGTAAGGTAGAACCAGCCAACATATTGCAGCTAGCTTAGCATATGACCATATTGGAAACCTGAAATTAAGAACACACCAATAATTAAAAGTCCATTACACTTGTGTGTTGAGGTGCTATTCCAATGCCACTAATGTTTACAAAAGGAAATTCCACTCGAACAAAGTAAATTGAAAAGTGAGGCTTACCACTCAATGGCCTTAGAAAAGGTAAGCTCAAAGAGAGTAATCAAAGAATAAAGAACCCAATAAGTTAGCCATTGCCGATCATCTGCTCGAGACTTTGTCTCTATTGCCTTAATTGAAGCATACCTGCCAAATATATTCCAAATTATTCGACAAAAATCAGCCAAAAAAAAAAAAGGTAATGTCAACCAAAAGAAAACCCTTATTTTACCTATATTACCTAAAGAAAATAAAAGAACAGACTATGCCACTAACTTTATTAAGGGCAAACTGATGCACAAAGCGTTTCACATTCATGTAAGATCCGGGAAAGGACCGTACCCTATGATTGTGATATAGACAACCTACCATAATACCGTTAACTTTACTATAGAGAAGAAGAGATTTGTAAATTAACTTACAGAGGGTAAACAAGAGAGACTAGAGGCCTGGAGGAACAAAAAATAAATAATGTCAAAAATCTTGAATATATTTTGCTTGCAATTACCAAACAAAATTACTTGGCGAGAAATTAAACACATGTTATTATTGCAATACATATACATGAAAAGAGAATGCTTACAAAGCAAGAACATCAATATTCTTGGCTATTACAGCAAGAACATTGTTGTCTGAACCCATGTTTGATAGTCTCAAGTCTCAACTAAGAAACTGTGAGAATGAAGTGAAAAACACAAGGGAAAACCTCTGTTGATAATGTAAAAGCATGAACTTTATACGGAAAGAAGTCCAAAAGGTTAGTGGAAAAAAGAGTGATTTAAGGAAAGTACGAAAAAAAGTGATTGAAAAGAGTGAGTAATTTTTCTAAGAAGCATCTTATGCTTCACGAATATTGAGGCACCGAAATATGGCAACTTCATCTGTGTGTGTGGGGATTCATACTCATTTTTAAAGTAAGTTAAATCTTTTGGCCATTTTAACGAAAGTTTATAATATAGCCGCTTTTAAAAATAATAGCAAATAAATGATAAAGAAAATGGACATTTAATTTAACTCAAACCCAAAAGCTAGCTCATAAGGTGATGATTGCCCAAGGCAACGCAAATGTCCTCCCACACCCACCGATGTGAGACGCAACAGCTCCCCTATGCAAATTGGAGCTTGGACAACAAAAATGGGAGTCCAACATCGATAACAATAAATCGGGATGGGCACGACTCTGGTACCATGATAAATACTAAAATATGCACCTTCACTGAGCAAATTCAGAGGAGCTCTATGCTTCTCCAATGCTGGAAGCTTCTAGAGGAGAGAAACAGAGAAGAAACAGATACTTTGTGAAATGATTCTCATCTCATTCTCGGCCGATAACACTGTATTTGTAATGTACAAAGCACTAACTAACTAACTAACTATTAAATTTTGAGCTGGCACACTTAAAACAAACAGCTAACCGTAGAGTTGCCACGTTGGATACTTGATCACACAATAATCCCCTCAAGTTAGTGGGTGCAAAAAATTTTAGCACACCAAGCTTGCCAAGAAGATGGACATACGGAGCTTGACAGAGGCTCTTGGTCAGTAAATCAACAATTGATCTTTGGAATGCACAGAGATAATTTTCACCACCCATGCTTTGATTTTGTCTCGGATGAAATGAAAATCGATCTCAATGTGTTTTGTGTGCTCATGGAAAAAGAAATTAACATCCAATTGGATGGCAAATTTGCTGTCACATAGCACCACAACCGAAGTGTTGATGGCAACTCTTAGTTCTTGAAACAGTCCCAGTAACCAGGTGACCTCTGCCACAGTTAAAGCCATGCTTTTATACTCAGCTTCACCTGAGCTTCTTGACATAGTCTGTTGCTTCTTGGACTTTCACGAAATGAGAGAGTCACCAAACTTGACCACATAACTTATGACAAACCTTCTCGTATCAGGACAGACTATCCAATCTAAGTCGCACAACATTGAAACTCCTTTACAAGGTAAGACCTCAGCCAAATTCCTTGTCTTGGATAGGGGTGTGCATTCGATTTTGACCCTTATCGATAATTACTTATCGATTTGTACATATGCTTATCGTTATCGTTTCAATAAGGTTTCGATTTTTTCGATTTTGATTTATCGATTACACCAATAAGAAAATTTACGGGATTCCACGGAAAGTATATCGCTATAAACACGCCTAACTAATATGGACAAAAAGAAGCAAAAATAAGACGAACACCGTTTATAACATAAAAATTGTGTCAACAAACACATGCAACGAAACTAAAGTAAGGGATCAAATGTATGCCACCAACACTCCAACGGTATAAATAAAAAAAAAAATAACATCATCAACTAATTCTGTTTTCCATTAATTTGAACATCATTCCCTTGAGCTTTAAATATGATCATTCCTTAAATGTGGTATCCCTTGCTGAAAGTCCTAACCTTTAAAAACCTGGAAAAAATTAAGAAAAATATTAATAACTTTGTAATACATCACATTCTTTTACAAGTATATCATTTAAAATGGAGAACTTACATAGCAGCTAACAAACTCTAGCAAACATCGTCGATGGAAGCTTCTTTGCCAAGATTAATAAAATCTTATAAGAATATATATTAACAAGTCAAGCAATTAATATATTATTTAACTATCTTAAGCAATACAATAAAATTAATTAAAATATACATACCTTCCTCGAGTGTCTAAATCTTCCTCAACATCTACAGGAAGCGATTCACTCCGAAGCCAATCTTTAAGGCACACTAGAGTTTAAACCAATTTAGGAGTTAATGAACTCCTAAATTGGTCAAGAATACGCCCTCCGGTACCAAATGCACTTTCAGATTCGATTTATCAATAAATAGATAAAAAATAATCGATTCGATTTATCGATAAACCGATTCAAATGCACACCCCTAGGTATAATTGTTAACAGCAACTAGCAGGCGGAGAGCAGAAATTTTCATTATAAGATTAACAGAAATCCATTATACTGGTTGAGATGTTAATGCTGTTCACCGGAATCATCAACCTAAACATTTGACTAATTTGCATATTAAGTCCAGAATCTCAGATCATGCTGTAGTATCAAATAAGGATAAGTTATAAGAGTACCTATAAAATAATACAAAACCATGAGAAGTGATGTACAAACACCATTTATCTTTTGTCCATGCCAGTGAAATAGAAGCTGCAAGATAAGGTATTATCTTTTAGAAACTTATGCATCCAAAACAAAAGACAATCTAATGAGACAACAGAAGACATACAGGTATATCTGTGAATATGGCGACAAAGGCACTTGAAGTGAAACATAGGACATAAACAACTGCCAAGCCTGCAACCTTCAATTGAAAGAAATACAAAAAAACATCAAATCTCACAAGGAAATAATCTTTCACAATTTATGTCATGAGCACTAAGTTTCAACAGGCCAAAAAAGGAGAAACATTGCACTTTATTCAAGATGCCAGTTCTTAAAACTAGAGCTATAAAAGATCTCAGTACGACAAGACAAAGAAGTTTTCTGCAGTCTGAAAATCATGATTCTGATTGGCATACATAAAATGGTAGAGAAGCACCATAAAAATATGAGTTAGTGCCTTATGCATTTATAATGAAGCCCTTTCAGATCTCACTTTGCTCATTTTCAAGAACAGTACCAGTCCTACATAACAAATGGACTTATGGTAAAAAAAGACAAATTTTTAAATGGAAAACCTTCACATAAAATAATTAGAACCTATACATAAGACCTAGTTTAAAAGTTCAGCAAGTTCTTTAAAGGGAGGTTTAAAATGATGTAGTTGTATAAGTTCTTAGCGCTTTCAACAGCTAAAGCTGCATTCCTAGCAATTAGTGGACCTTAGAAGGCAGAAACCAAATTACCTTATAGAAAAATACGGCGGAGCTGGAAAGGGGAAAAAGAAAATGGAATTCCCAAGGGAGTTCGCCGGAGCTGGAAAGGGAAAAAAGAAAATGGAGAGAGGGAGAAAGGTAAAAGCTGCGCTGAATAATGGGTAGAGAAAATAATAGGGTTAGAGACTTAGGGTAAAGGAAAGAGTATTATAGAATAAGGGTATATTTATCTTTTTAGTATATCTTATCGGTTTATCGATAAACCGATAACCCGATAACCGAAGAGGACAAAATTGAAATCGAAATCGGTAACTCGATAAGGAAAATTTCGAAATCGAAATCGATAAATCGTTAAACCGATAACAAATAATTGATTAATCGATAAACCGATACGAATGCACACCCCTAGTCTTGGGCATTTGTTAAGTATCTAACCACCCTAAGAGCAACCTCCCAATGAGACTTCTTAGGTTATTGTATGAACTAGCTTAAGGTATGGATGATATAACTGATGTTAGGCCTTGTAGTAGTTACATACGTAAATCCACCAATCAACCTGTGATACTGCCCAACATCATCTAACGACAGATCGTTGTACATCATCCAGAGTAATTGTTGGCTTAGCGCCACTGAGTCCCATCTCAGAGATGAGTCCTAAGACATACTTTCTCTGGTTCAATATCACCCTAACCTTGGACCTTAGAATTCAATGCCCAAGAATTATTTGAGCTCACCTAGATCCTTCAGTTTGAGCCTCTGGTGTGACACCTGCTTTGCCTTAATAATCAAATGATCAATGCTTCTTGTGATAAGCAAGTCATCGACATAAAATAAAATGATCACCGTGACTTCTGGAATTTTCAAGGTAAAAAAAGAGTAATCATGATTGCTCTGGATAAAACCTGCTTCCACTAGTGCATCAGACGACTTGATATTCCATTGTCTTGATGCCTTCTTGAGCCCATATAAAAATTTGAGCAACTTGCAATCTAAAACCTTTAGGCATGTCTATGTAGACCTCTTCACAAATGTCACCTTGAGAGAGTATCGTGCACATCCATCTGGTACAAATGAAAGCCCTTTCAAACTGCTAGAGCTATTGCTGATCTCTTAGTAACCATCTTTACCACATGGGAGGAAGTGTCATGGTAATCGAGGCCTTCCTATTGGCTATAACCTTTTGCAACTAGCCTAGCTGTAAACCTTTCAGTGTCCTAATTTTCTTGATACTTTATTATATATACCTATTTTTATGTCCAAAGCTTTGATCTCCTGCTTCATTATTCAAGCATCCTAACTTCTTTTGCAGCTTGTTTGAAGGTTTTAAGTTCAACTAGCGCAGAGAACTTAGCCAAGTAATTTTGATATTTTGGAGTGATACTGTTATAGGAGAGGTAGTTAGTGATAGGATACCTGATAGTTCCTTTATGAAATGTTACATAATCCTTCAGCAAAATAACATATATGGAATTCTTAGAAGATTTTTCAGTGGAACATGAGTAACATATGGGGCCATATATTGAGTGGAAATACGAGTACCTTCTGTGGGCATATCATAAAAGGAATATTTTGATAGAGAGACTTCTTGCAAACCATCATCTCCCTCTTCACTCTTTTTAGTTGCATTGTCCTCTACATGCACTTCCTGGTTTTGATCTAATGCATGCAAGTTGTCTGCAGATTCTACAGGTGTTTTAGTAGAAGATGTGTTGATATAAAACATGGAAGTACTAAAGTCATCAGCAAAAAATCCAGTGGAAGTTGAGGATTGCTGCATTATTGCAAAAGGAAATATGGACTCCTTGAACACCAAATCTCTACTTATTAACAGTTTCTTGGTGGCCAGCTCCAGCAGATACTCCTTCTGTCTCTCTGGATACCCCGTCAAGACTGATGTCTTTGCTATTGCAGCAAACTTATCTCCTTTAGGAACTAATGCGGCAATACATAAATACCCTACCACTCTCAAGTGATCTAGGAATGGAGGCTTGGCATACAACATTTCATAATGACTTTTTCCTTTGATAGTTGTGGATAACAACCTGTTTATCAGGTATACTGTAGTGGTTACACATATGCCCAAGTATCTAATGGGCATTTTAGATAGAAAACCTCAATGCTCTTGCTACATGCAAGATGTGCCTGTGCTTTCTCTCCACAACTAATTTGATGCAATATCTCGAAGCTCTGCAACTATTCATTACACTAAGAGTTGAAGAACTCTGTGCCATTGTCAGATCTTAAGACCTTTACCATCACTCTAAACTAATTTTTAATCATTGACATGAAATTTTTAATTGCAACAATAGCTTCAGATTTAAGTTATAACAAGTGAACCCATGTATATCTAGTAAAGTCACCCACAATAGTACAAAAGTAGTATTTTTTGTCAAAAGTAGGAATCTTATAAGGACCTCATAAGTCCATATGGACAAGATCAAAGGGAAATGGTTCTCTTGAAACACTAGTAGGAAACAACAACCTGGTTTGTTTAGCTAAATGATACACTGGATAATTATTCAGCAGGTTACTATTTACAATCGTTCCTAACCAATTCATACTCTTCATAACTGGAGCTGAGGGATGACCAAGTCTCTGGTTCCATAGCCTATAATTTTCCTTTATTCTAGTTGTTGGTGCTACATTACAACTCCTAGTAACATTATTACTGTTGCCTTCGACAATGTACATGCCACCTGTCTCCTTACCAATCCCCTTCACCTGTCACTGTAAAGATACTGAAACAGAACAAATTCAGGGAAGAAGTTCACTGAGCATTTGAGTTCTCTTGTTAGTTTGGACACTGATAGGAGGTTAAATTTGAAGTCTCATACAAATAAAAAATTATGTATGACTCTAGTACCAAATAATGATGCATGGCCATAATGAGAAATATGAACTATCCCTTACAAGTAAATGTACTATATCCCTAGATATCTTCCTAGTATGATAATTTAATAATAGGTCCTTAGCCACAACTATGTGATGTGTGGCACCTGATCCACAATCTACTCATTTGTGGTACGTTCTTGTAGTAGTTAATTGAATGGCCATCAATTAGCTGTGCCTATTTAGTATGTATCTACTTGAGAGAGTGCATATTTAGGTAATTGTTTGAACAACACCACTCCTAGAGTATAGACGAAATTCATAACCGAGGGTTTAGAAGTTGGATTAGAAATAACGATACTTCGGGTGCAATCTAAAGTGAATTGTAATGCAATCTAGCTAGCGTAATTTGAGAGAGTGTGTCTAATAAATTATCATAATTACTTGAGAGAGATTTATGGTAGATAGAGTGTTCATGATTGATAGAGATAATTAATCAAGTTATATGAAATACCCGAGAAGTAAGTTCACCAACGGGAGAAACCATAGCCTTAGACCTTTATCATAATTGTTTACAACACATTGTTAGTAATCGTTAGTTATTATTATTGTTAGTAGAAATAGTAAAACATCACCAATTTATATTCAAAAAGTCTTGAGAGAATTGATTGAGTAAAAGTTGCGTATTCTAAAGACTTGATTGATACATAAATTCCCTGTGGGATCGACTCTGGGCATAATACCCCGGATTATATTTGCAACGCCCGTTTAGTATTTTATTAGACATAGTTGAGCGTGATCAAATTTTGGCGCCGTTGCGGGGGACCTAGCGGTGTTATCAATTGAGTTGGAAGAAATACAAAATTCTGAAATATAGTCAATTTTCTTCAAATTTTCGTTTATACATTGAAAGTTTAACGTTTGCTAACGTGTTGCAGGTGCATGCCTAGAAGCTCATCGAGAACTGGTGAAGTAGTCGAAGCCTTATCATACCCCGAGAAAGTTTTCAAGGCCCTAAACCGGACCAACCAGAAAAGCAAACAACAACCACCAATTGAACAAATTGAACCCGACATGGAAGATCCAAACAACAGGAATAATAATAGGGATGCGGTGGTAGACCCAATCGCTCAAATAGGGGCAGAGGCTCCTCTATATGACTGGGCACAATCCACAGCAGAGAATTTGGCCACTGCGATACTAGTCCTTCAGATACAGGCTGAGTCCTTCCAGATTACAAATAACATGCTGCACTTGCTGCAGAACAAGGGACTATTCTCAGGGTCATACATTGAAGACCCCCAGCAGCATTTGAAGAACTTCCTGTCAATTTGTAAAACACAGAGGCAGCCAAATGTCACTCAGGAGGCAATAAAACTGTTGTTATTTCCATTCTCAGTGACTGGAGCTGCCCAGACTTGGCTAAACTCACTCCCCATCAATTCCATTACCACATGGGAGGAGTTAGTTAAGCAGTTCGTGAACAAGTTTCATCCACCCAACAAAACTGCTCAACAAATTGATGAAATCTTGAGCCTCAGACAGAAACCAGTTGAAACATTGCAGGAGACATGGGAACGATTCAAGGGAATACTAGTTATCTGTCCACATCATGGTATTCCAGAGCAGATGTTGGGGCATCATTTTTATATGGGTCTGGCTGATACTGTTAAGGAAAATGTTGATGCTTCGGCTGGTGGAGCATTCTTGAGCAAAACGTGGAGAGAAAGTCAAATATTACTTGATAAAATGGCACAGAATTCTGGATGGAAAATAAGGAATGCACCCATTACTCCTGTAGTTCACTCAGTGCCATTCAATCCATCTAATACTATTGCAGAGA
Organism: Nicotiana knightiana; assembly: GCA_005239525.1. NCBI lineage: Eukaryota > Viridiplantae > Streptophyta > Magnoliopsida > Solanales > Solanaceae > Nicotiana > Nicotiana knightiana. The sequence goes on along the minus strand of ML421563.1, from coordinate 18,941 downwards.
ACGTGGACACCTTGATAACACAGATGAGTATACTTACTAAGAAGGTGGAGGAATCAGGACAAAAGCAGCAGGTACACATCGTAGACACAACCAATGGGGGCTTATGCACATCTTGCATTAGTCAACCACTTGGTAATCACTGGAATGCAGAATGTCATCACCCTCCTTATCCAGAAAATATGAATTATGTGTCGAATAGCCAAAGGCAAGAGGGGCAGAACTGGGGTGAGCAAGTTCAACCATATAGACCACCCCACCAACAGTAGAACTGTGGAAATATAGGTGTCAGGGGACAACAAGGTAATGCAGTACCGTATCAGAGGCCACAAGGTTATAACCATCAGAATCAACAACAAGCATACTACCCTCCTCAGCATCAACAGGGGGGAAGGCAAGAAGATGGGTTTTCCAGGTTAGAAGCTATGATGCAGCAGGTTATTGGGTCAAATGCCAAAATCAGTGAGAGAGTAGATGTACATGATGCAGCTATTAAAAATATTGAAGTACAGTTGGGCCAGATATCTATAGCAGTGAACAATCGTCCTCCTGGAACTTTACCTGCAGATACTCAGGTAAATCCTATAGACCAGGGTCCAAGGCAGCTGATGGCAGTGACTCTCCCAGTGGCAGAGACTTAAACTTGGAACTGGAGAGAGCTCGTGAAAGTAGGCAGGCTGAGACACTGGTATGAACTTGATGATTCAACAAATTTGACCAAGGTAACAATGCAACCTACTGAAGGAGAACCCAGTGCACAGAGTGACATTGAAAAAGAAGTGGAGATAGCCCAGGAACCGGTAGTTGAGGTGGTGGCTGAGAAAGAAAAGTCCCAAATCACTAGGAAAAAGAGACCTCCAGCTCCATTCCCTCAGAGGCTGGCTAAATACCAAAAGGATGAACAGTACAAGAATTTCTTGGACATGCTAAAACAAATACAAGTAAATATTCCATTGATTGATGCATTGAAAGAAATGCCTGGGTATGCTAAAATGATGAAGGAATTGATGTCCAGAAAAGTTGACTTCCAAGATCTAGCTACTGTCACCCTTACTCAGACTTGTAGTGCGGTGGTAACACATCCTA
>ML421563.1:2317-16435 GCA_005239525.1 Nicotiana knightiana | reverse complement strand
GTGAGTCTAAAAAATAAACACCAAAAAGATTTTTTTTTTGTTTTAGGTAGTGTAGTAATTCCCCCTTGGTTTTTCTTTGGACCACAGTTCTTTTTCAAGGGTTTTTAATTGAATCGAGTGAGGTAGTTTTTTTATTTTTAGGAGTAGTAACCACATGGTTGAGGGCTTAATAGTAGCAATATCTAAAAATATGCTAATGCCTTGAGAATAGTCAGTACTATGGTTGTGACGCTTAGGCTCAATTGTTTGACTCCAGGATAAATACCTTAAATCAGGAATTCTTAAGATTTGCTTAACTGTTTTGACTGGAGTGTCGTGATAGATCCGATCCTGAGTGATCTATGTGCCATGTGTGAGCGAGATTTGTATGCTATTCTGTTCTTTGCATTTGATGTCTAGAACTTACCCCGTGTGTGTGCAAAGCGAAATAGTAGTTTTGTTCAGTCTTGGAAGTGATATATGCATTTCTTTGTTGAGTCAGCTATATATATTTTACCCACCTAATTGTTATGTATCGTAGTTAACCCTGTTGAGCCTATAATCCTATTTTTTTGGCAACCACATTACAAGCCATACCCCTTTGTTTGAATCGATCATATATTTGAACCTTGTCACCTCTCGTAAGCACTGTAAAAGTGATGAAATATGGAAAAGTTAAAGTGTGGGGTGGTAGGTTGGTTTTTGAGGGAAATAATTGAAATAAGGAGAAAGGTGCACTGTTTTGAAAAAGTAAGAGTTACTTGAAAAAAAAAAAGAAAAAAAAAGAAAGAAAATAAATAGTTGTATTGTTGTGAAAGAAAAATATATATGTGGTGACTCTTAATGTAATTGTGCTTAAAGAAGTATGGGGTAATAACATTGATGTGAAGGTGGAGTTTGTTTAATATAAGTTTAAGGTTGGGCGCGAAAGTATATGTATTAAAGTGCTTAGGGAGGTGTAGTCACTCTTATATCTAAATGTATCCTACCCTCCCCGAAGCCTACATTACAACCAAATAAAGTCCTACTTGATCCTAGACTGAATGAGCTCAATTAATAGAGTAGTACACTACGGGCAAGCCTATGATGCATCGTTTGTGGCATATGAATGTTATATCTGAGAGTGAGTAAATTCTTTATATCTTGAGTTCCTAAGTTTCTTAAATTTTATTGTGTGTGGAACTAACTCTTTGATTTGGTGAGGGCACATAATTCACGAAGGTAAGGTAATATTTTTGACCTCTAAGTTAGAGTAGTGAGTGGATTGTGAATAAAGCATGGTATATGTGAGTCGACTATTGAGGCGAGGATGTAACACCTTTGTGCTTGAACTGTTTAGAAAAATTCTTGGTATAACGTGTTAAGGTATTTGCTTAATAAGTTGTGTACATGAGTGTAGTTTGATTGCTCGAGGACGAGCAAAAGTTTAAGTATGGTGTGTTGATGTGTTGCTAGAATCATGGTTTAACACGTTATGTGCCTTACATTTTATGAGCGTTAATGATAAAAATACACTTTTTATGTGCATAATGGAGTCTATTTCATGTGTAGGTGCATTGGAGATGGAAACCGAGCTAAATGGATGCATGAACGTCGAAAATACGCTTAAGAGGCGAAAAGGAGCGAAGCCGGCTGTACCCGGGCGTTTGAGCTGAAAAGCCTGGCCACACCAGGCTTTAGCCGGGCGTTTGGGCTATAAAGCCTGGTGAGGCCAGGCGTTAGCCACGCGTTAGGGCCCAAACGCCAGGACTGGCAAGGCGTTATCCAGGCGTTTGGCCTGTAACGCCTGGCCCTTGATCCGATCAAACCCGAGTTTTGAAGATTTTAAGTGTTTCCCGGTTGGAATAGAAGTCCCCTACACGTTTAGGGTTTATCTCAAACATATAAATAGACCCAAGAACACAACTTTAAAGTGGGGGAAGCCATTGAAGTGAAGAAAAACCCGTGGATTACTACTCAGTGAAGCAAACATTGATTTTTATAGCTTTTATTTATTATTTTGTAGTTCAATTATGCAAGTTATTTTAGAATTGATTCTTATGAATATGAGTAGCTAATTTTCTTAATCTAGGGTTTTGGTGGAACCCGTTGGGGGATAAACTTATTGTGATATTAATATAGTTTTGATTGGTTGATTAATCTCTATTTGTTCAACTACGTTCTTGTTGTAGTTGATTGAAGGGCCCTCAATTAGCTGTTCCTATTTATTATGTATCTACTTGAGAGAGAGTGCATATTTAGGTAATTGTTTGAACAACACCACTCCTAGAGTGTAGACGAAATTCATAATCGAGGGTTTAGAAGTTGGATTAGAAATAACGATACTTCGGGTGCAATAGCAAGTGAACTGTAATGCAATCTAGCTAGCGTAACTTGAGAGAGTGCGTCTAGTAAATTATCATAATTACTTGAGAGAGATTTATGGTAGATAGAGTGTTCATGATTGATAGAGATAATTAATCAAGTTATATGAAATATCCGAGAAGTAAGTTCACCAACGGGGGAAACCATAGCCTTGGAACTTTATCATAATTATTTACAACACATTGTTAGTAATCGTTAGTTATTATTATTGTTAGTATAAATAGTAAAACATCACCAATTTATATTCAAAAAGTCTTGAGAGAATTGATTGAGTAAAAGTTGCGTATTCTAAAGAGTTGATTGATACGTAAATTCCCTGTGGGATCGACTCTGAGCATAATACCTCGGATTATATTTTCAACGCCCGTTTAGTCTTTTATTAGACATAGTTGAGCGTGATCAGTATGTTTGGACACGAAACAAATTGCAATACCTATCATATTGGCTTTACTTTCAGTTGCATCCCTCTTCAGTTGGCCTAAGATCTGCCTGTATTGTTCTTCTGTGAAGAATTGTCCCTTCCAGTAAAAGCAGCCTGCAAGTCACATCTAGAAGAACATTGAGCCTAAGCACCTGTATTACCTACCTTACCATAGAAATTATTGACAATATTGAAGGGTATATGAGTTCCTCGACCAAATTATCGACCTGAACCACCATTACCACGACCAAACTGCCTAGTATTAGTGTGATTGAATTTCTTCTTTCCTTTAAAATCTTCAGGATATCCAATGAGTTTATTGTAATTTTCCTTGTTATGGACCTTGTAACCACAATGATCACATTGTTGAGAGGGTTTCTTTCATTTATAACCTCGACCTCGACCACGACCAACTTGCATAGATAATTGTTTATTTTTATCATTCATTGCACCCATACTAGGGCAATGTCGAGATTCTTATTCAATTACCATTGCATAGGCTTGATTGATAGAAGGAACATTTAATTTCATGAGATTTTTTCCTCTATCTTGATCATAAGAGTCCATTCGATCCACTACGAAATTGCAACAATCTCTGTTGTTCTAGATGTTTAACATAGTCCTTTAAACTGGGCTTAGGTACTATAACATCTTATTCATTCAAAAAATCCTTTAGTTTTTTTGAAATAATTTGAGACATAATATGTACCTTGTGAGAGAGTGGCAATCTCTATGTCTACCTAAAAAATTCTCACGCGATTCACCTTATCAAATCTCTCCTTCAAATCTTCACATACAAGGTGCGCATTCGAAGTATACACGTTTCCTGTCACGACCCAAAATTCCTTAGTCGTGATGGCACCTAACCCAATATGTTAAGTCAGCCAATTAACACTTAACACAATTCTTATAAAATAAAGGTGATCAACAAGTGATATATCTGGATTCCATACAATATCCCAAGGACTAGTAGTACAAGTCATGAGCTACTAAGACTGGATTATTGCAAAATTGATATGAAATGAATGCAACTTCTATTTGAAATGTACATAAACAAAATTCAACTCTAAAACCACACAGGGATAAGTGGTAGCCACACCCGAAAGGCACAGACATCTTCAAAGTCAGCTCCCGTCATCCATCGCAGCTCCGTTCCAAGATCTGCACGCAAGGTGCGTAAGTGTAGTATGAGTACAACCGACCCCATGCACTCAATATCTTGACTAACCTCGGTGAAGTAGTAACAAGGATTTTTAGTTAAAAGATACTCACTGATATAACCTGTGCAGTAGACTAGCAATAGAACAATACTACAACATAATAGAAAAGAGTACAAGAAATGAATATGCGAAGAAGTAAATGATTATAAGAAATGAATATGCGAAGAAGTAAATGATTACTAGAAGAATCACAATTTAATATTCCTCAATATCACGACTAATCCTTTCCTTAGAGAAATAACCAATAAACTACAATAGTAAATCCATAACTTTCATAGTGTGAGAAATGTACACAAGATATTAAATCGAATGGCACGGGAACACCCTTCGTGCATTTACCCCATCCTCACCAAATATGCGTATAATAGTACCAACAAGGTGAAAGAATGACAATAACAGTAATAATAAAGTGGAAAAATACAAAGGTAGTGATAACGAACAAGGCAATACATACAGACAACGGTAATAGACTAGGTAAAAAGAATAGAAGTAATGACAGCAATTAGGAAAGAAGAACATAAATTTCACTAACTAACATGGTAGAAGGCCTAGATGTAGATATAACAAATAAGAGGGAAAGCATGATCTTCATGAGCTAACAAATAGGCAGGAATAACGAACATGGTAGAAGTCTTATACGAAAGTGCAACAAATGAGAGACTACAAGGATGTAGATATAACAACAAGAAGGAAAACATGATATTTGAAAGTTAAATAGATAGAAGGCATGGACAACACAAAACAATTGAGATAGAGGACAAAGACAAAACAACAACGACAAGTCACGTAGAAAATATAGGTACAACAGTAACAGCTCAAGGTAAAGGCATGAATATATACACAAGGAAAAGATATCACAACATAATGCATGTCCCTCTTCCTTGCCTGCACGGAACACCCTTCGTGCCATGAACGCATGATAATATAAAAACATGATAATGTAAATGAAATGGAACGGCATCACCCTTCGTTCTTTTACCCTCATGCTCACATGATAATGTAAATGAAAACATGACAATATAAATGAAATGGCACGACATCAGCCGTTGTGCTTTTACTCTCATCCTCACATGATAATGTAAATGAGATGGTAATCCTTCCTGCTTTTAATCTCATCCTTACATGATAATGTAAATGAAATGGCACAGCATCACCCTTCATGCTTTTACTCTCATCCTCACATGATAATGTAAATGAAATGGCACGACATCACCCTTTGTGCTTTTACTCTCATCCTCACATGATAATGTAAATGAAATGGCACAGCATCACCCTTCGTGCTTTACACTCTTCCTCACATGATGATGTGTATAATGGCACGACATCACATCACCCTTCGTGATTTACACTCTTCCTCACATGATGATGTATATGCAATGGTACGACATGGCCCTTCGTGCTTTACACTCTTCCTGACCAAGCATATGTGTATCAATGACAAGCAAGGTAGGAAGCGTGAATAACATCAAGGAGAGTGATGAAAAAAATATTCCAAATGAACATCAATCAGAAATTTTAAGCCAATAACAATTCAATAAACCTCAAGGACCTTATTGTCCAAGTATTTCAACAAATCTCAAAAATGATCTTCAACTTAAGTATAGAATCCAATATCTCAAGAATAACGGCTGTAACGATGTATTAATGATTAAGCATAGTGAGGACCGAATTAAACACATCAATACTCTTACAAAAATCCATCAAATTTTAATCAAGTTATTATAAGCTAAATGGTTTCTAGTATTTAACTTCATACTCTTAGTAATGTAGAAGTCAAGTAAGACACAAAACAAGAAAATTTCGTAATTCTACAAGGCACAATTAATCATATAATTTACTCCCGAGCATGATTAACCCTGATACATGCATATACACTCATCACCTCATATATGCATCAACCTATGTAGCAAACAATGACAATTAGTAGGAAAAATTCCCCTAACAAAGTTAGGCAAGATACTTACCTCAAACAAGACAAGTCGTCACTAGAAGCGCCATCCCCCTCAAATCATCCTCCGAACGACTCGAATTAGCCAAAAGGAACTCAAAATATCAAATAATGCCATCAGAACCAAACCCAATCGACAAAGTTTGAATATTTACATATTTCTTCAAAGTCAACCAAAAAGTCAAACCCGGTCCCGCACCTCGGAACCTAATAAAAATCATAAAATCCGATAACTCATTCAATTACGAGTCCAACCATACTAATTTCACTCAATTCTGGCTCCGAATCAATGTTCAAAACTCAAAAAATTTACTTTAGGAATGTTTAGACAAAAATCCTCATTTTTTCTTCTGAAATCATAACCAAATGCCAAAAATGAAGATGGAATCATGAAATATAATCAAAACCGCAATTCATGCGGTGAAAATCGCCTAAGAAATCACCCAAATCCGAGCTTCATAGCTCAAAATATGATAAAATGTCTGAAACCTTCGGAATATAGTACTTTATAATACTACTCCAGCAATACCCTTCGAGAACGCAATAACGGCCTAGCGTTTGAAAAACACATCATCACTTCCCCTGAATAACCCTTCACGTTCGCATCCTAGTCCCCACGAACGTGCTGCACAAACCAGGCCACCCTCTGTGAACACGTATGCTCCATCGCGAACGCGAATCACAAATCTCCTCTGACCAAATTCCTTTTATGCGAATGCGATGTCTCTTTCACGAACGCGTTGAACAAGCAGCTCCACTGACAAAAATACCCATCGTGAACGCGTCCCCTCTCCCGCGATCACGAAGCACAACTGAAACACCAGAAAACCAGCAATCTAATGCAACTTCGAAATGGTCCGAAATCAATTTAAAATACACCCCAGCCCTTTGAGACCCCGCCCGAACATACCAACAAGTCCCATAACCTAACAAGGACATACTCGAAGTTTCAAATCACTCATAACAACATCAAAACCACGAATCACACCTCAAATCAAAACAAATGAACTTTTGAACTTTCAACTTCTAAAACTCGCGCCGAACCATATCAAATAAACTCGGAATGACCTCAAAATTTTCACTCAAGTTCCAAATGACATAACAAAGCTTTTTCAACTCCAGGAACAAAAATCCGAACCCGATATCATCAAAGTCAACTTTCAGTCAAACTTATGAACATTCCAAAACTCCAAATTGCCAACTTTTGCCAAATTGTGCTGAAACCTTCTAGAAGCACCCGATTGCAAATCCGCAAAATCACTATCCGGGTCTAACAAAATCATAAAACATCCGATTCGGGGTCAAATATGCAAAAGTCAAACTTGGCCAACTCTTCCATCTCAAAGCTTCTAACATGAGAATCCTTCTTCCGAATCGATTCCGTACCACCTGAAAACCAAAACCAACCATTCATATAAGTCATAATACGTCATATGAATCTACTCAACACTTCAAAAAACTAAACAGAATGCAAATACTCAAAATGAATAATCGGGTCGCTACATTTCCAGAAAGGAGTTCTGTAGATATTGCGTTTATAGCCACGAGAGAAAATTACATTGCAAGTCACCCATTAGTCCTGTAACTCTGCTTTATATGATTCCTTTGTGCAAGTACCATTCACAAAACCTTTCCGCTTCCCTAACATGGCAACTTTAATCGTCCTACTTCATAACCTGTAATTCTCAGACCGTGTGAGCTTCACAGGAATTAATACGACGCCTGGAGTGTCTGATGGACCAAGCTATAGTGGGCGTGTATACAAAATTGTTGATTCCTCCATGAATGAATCTCTTATTAAAAAATAGAGAGAATTAAAAACTAAATGTCGAGGTATCAGCTGACGATTAAGAATCTATCTGGCTCGTACCCGTTCTGATATCATGCTAAAATCTGTACCTTCACTGAGTAGATTCAGAGGAGCTATATGATTCTCCAACGACAGAAGCTTCTAGAGTAGTGAAACAGAGAAGAAGCAGATATTTTGTGAAATGATTCTCATCTCATTCTCAGTTGGTTACATTGTATTTATACTGTACAAAGCACTAACTAACTTACTAACTAACTAACTATTAACTTATGAGCTGACACACTTAAAACTAACAACTAACAATAGAGCTACCACGTTGGATACTTGATCACACAATAATAAAGAAAATAGACGTTGGGCCTAACTCAACCCCAAAAGCTAGCTCTGCCACGACCCAAAATTCAACTAGTCATGATGGCACCTAACCCAACCCGCTAGGTAAGACAACTAATAACTATCCAATTCCAATAATATTTAACAAGACAATTAAGTATAAGAAATTATCTGAATCTTATATAATTTCCAAGGACTGGTAGTACAAATCATGAGCTTCTATGATTTGGAATTTACAAAGCTAGGATGAAATAATACATCATCTGTTCGAAATGTACATAAACAAATTTTAAGGCTACCATGAAGAAGAGGAAGCTATCACCGGAATGCAGTTACATCTTCAAATCCAGCTCCCATCGAACACAACAACATCAACAACCAACATCTGCACCCAAGGTACATAACTATAGTATGAGTATAACCGAGTACTCAATAAGTAACAAACCTAACCTTAGGTTGAAAGTAGTGATGAGCTAGAACAAAGGTCGGGTTCAACACCTATAGCTAACAACAAGTTCATAAAAATGTAAAGCAAGTAATAAAGGAAGTAATTCAGAGATGAAATGCTCATCTTATTCATAATTTCCCGAAAAATAGTTCCGCCTTCCAAGTATATCAGTGAAAACCCAAATCCTTTACCGACATCGTCGAAAATATGAGTAATTTTGAAAACAATAATTTTTCCCAAAAATCCTTTCAACAATAAATAAAGTGTTCCATTTTTCTTTGTAGATAGCCAGTGCAACATATATCACTATGCCCATATGTCAATATGTGTGAGAAGTCATGAATGATGTGATACTATACATCATGAGGAAAAATGCATCTCTATGTCTGTATGTCAAGTGTACATGTTAAATGCGATGCAACTCAGTGATAAAACCATATGCATACTCTTAGAGTATCAATTCACTTAGTCCTCCCAACCACTCAGTCCTCCGAGTCACTCAGCCCTCACAGCCACTCAGTCCTCACAGGCGCTGAGTCTTCACAGTCACTCAGTCCTCCCAATCACTCGGCACTCGCACTCAGTAGGTACTGGGGGTGTATACAGACTTCGGAGGGGATGTTCAGCCCCAGCGCTATAACAAGCCAATCATGGCATAAATTTGTAAACATGTTGCAACGTGCAACCCGATCCCATCATAAATCAGTAAACACATGCTGTGGCGTGCAACCCGATCCCATAAATATCCTCACCATCAGGCCCTCAGCCTCACTAAGTCATCAGTATCTCCAGTCTCTCGGGCTCTTAATGACATGAAAAATCAGCCAAAAATAATGATGTGATGTATCAATAAATGGTAACAGAGACTGAGATATGATATGCATATGAATGTGTATGACTGAGTATGTAATGCAATGATATGTAATGCAATGAATGCAGATAGCTCAACAACATAAATGACCTCGGTGAGTCTCAATAGAATAAGAATGTAGCCTAGACATGGTTTCTAACATGGATCACAACTCAAGAGCTCAGATACTTAGTAATTTAATGGTTACAGGTGAGGTCAGGTAACTACACAGTAGCATAGAAATAGCGGAGTCATAATTCACACGCTGCAAGCCCACACACCCGTTACCTAGCATGTGTGTCACCTCAACACCACACACATAACACGTAATTAGGGATTTCATACCCTCAGCACCAAGTTTAGAAGTGTTACTTACCTCGAACAAGCCAATTCCAATACCGAGCAAGCCAAATGATGCTCCGAAAATGCCATCCTGCGCGTTCCGACCACCGAACGACTTAAAACTAGCCAAAAGAAACTCAAATACATCAAAAAATGCCAAAGGAAACAAAACCAATCGATAAAGGTAGAATATTTAATCAAAAGCCCTAATCGGCCAAAAAGTCCAACCCGGTCCCACACCTCAGAACCCGACAAAACTCACAAAACCCTACAACCCATTCAATTACGAGTACAACCATACTAGTTTCACTCAAATCCGACTCCAAATCGACGTTCAAAACTCAAAAAATCACATTTTGAAACTTTAGGCTAAAACTCCAAATTTCTCTTTAAAATTCATCAACCAATACCAAAAATGAAGGTAGATTCATGATATAAAATCAAAACCAAGTGTAGAACACCTTACCCCGATTCTTGTGATGAAATTGCTCCAAAAATCGTCTCAAACCGAGTCTTACATCTCAAAATATGAAGAAAGAATCTAAACCTCAATTTTGTAGCTTCTGCCCAGCATTTTCGCATATGCGGCTAAAATGTCGCATTTGCGACCTCCACTTATGCAGATCAAATTACGCTTCTACGAAGAAATCCTTGAATAGCCATCACCGCTTGTGCGACCACGCTCCTACGCTCAGTGATTCGCATCTGCGGTTGTGCAGGTGCGCCCCAAGCACCCGCACCTGCGCCCATAACTCCGCAGGTGCGGTCACACCTGAACCAGCAACCTTATCAATTCAACATGAAATGAAAATGATCTGAACCTCGTCCAAATCTCACCTCAGCCACTCGGGACCCCGTCCCAATATACCGACAAGTTCCATAGCACAAAACGGACCTACTCGAGGCCTGAAACCCCACATAATAACATCAAAATGACGAAATACACCTCAAATCAAAATCTATGAACTTTCAACTTTCAAATTTCCAAAACTCGCGCTGAAACATATCAAATCAACCCGGAATAAACCCAAATTTTGCACACAAGTCCTGAATAACATAACGAAGCGATCCCAATTTCAGGAACCACAATCCGAATCCGACATTCTCAAAGTCAACTTCCGGTCAAACTTATGAACTTTCCAAACCTTCAAATTTCCAATTTTCACCAATTTGTGCCAAAACCTTCTAGAAACATCCAAATGCAAATACAGACATACGCTTGAGTCCAAAATCACCATCCGGACCTATCAGGACAAACAAAACTCCATTCTGGGGTCAAATTCACAATAAAGTCAACCATGTCAACTTTTCCAATTTAAAGCTTCAACAATGAAATTCATTCTTCCAAGTCGATTCCGAATAGCCTTAAAACCAAAACTGATGATTTACATAAGTCATAATACCTTATACGGAGCTAATCATGCCCGTAAATTACCAAGAAAAGTGCAAATTCTCAAAACGACTGGTCGGGTCATTACATCTTCCCCCACTTAAACATACGTTCGTCCTCGAACGTGCCCAGAGTTGTCCTTAAGCCATCAAATCACCGTGTAACCTTACCATGCACATACCCGAGGGTGATCCCACATCACCCTAATCCATATAATCCTGAAAACACAACATAACTAAAAATCCTTAATTCAACCTTAGCACGTAAACCTTAGAATCTAATTTCCAATATCTGGAATTTCTCGCATCTACACACTGTATAAGTCTGAACAAACTGTATCAAGACATAACCCTAACCAAAGATGTAACCACATGATATACCGCACAACTCAAATACTCATAGCAACATCTCCAATCACAGTAACTATCCAAAACAACCCGATTCTGGTATAAACCTTATGTCAAACAAAACCTCGTTCTAAAAATTTTGTACACTTCCGATGATGAAAGAATCACGCGGAAACTCATAAGGACTCCCTCTCCTTCAACAAGAATTACAACCAATTTCTAAGCCGACTTTCGATATTATCCTTCCAAATATACAGCAAACAAATCCGATAGCACCCATCCTAGATCCAATGACCTCATCTCATCAAACACAACCACTCTAGTGACTTGCCACATCAATACAACCTAAATCTACGACCAGTGCAATGCGTGCACCAGTAAGAAACAATCCAAATGTACTCCATCATGGAAAATGGCTCACACGAGAAAACCATCCCGCAAGTTCAACAAGTACCACCGCAATTGCAATTCTACGAATCTATCGCACATAGTAGAACCAAGACACATGAATCTGACACAAGGAATCATATCTCAACATAACTCCTGTCACGCCCCGAACCTGGGGAGGCGTGGCTAACACCTGGTGTCGCATTGGCCCGAGCGAACCACTCTGTAACTCATTTATTTTCTTTGTGACTATCATGGGACAACATGGCCAGAACTCGTAATGTACAACTTGTAAGTGGGCAACACTGTATTAATAAACTATCGTTCATAAAATATGAATACATATGGGCCGTTAAGACCTCTAACATACTGTACAAAATGAACATCTGTCTACAAAGCCTCTAAGATTTACTGACATCAAATGGGACAGGGTACCGGCCTACCCATAAGTCTGTAGTAAAACTCTGACACGATGACTCATAGACTTGGTTGCACTCCGAATGAGGTGGAGTCTTACCGATCTTTCGCTGAATGCCAATCTCGTCTACTATGAGGGCTCATCAAACTGATTATCTATACCTACAAGCATGAATGCAGCGTCCCCAACAAAAGGACGTCAGTACGAATAATGTACTGAGTATGTAAGGCAGAACTGAAACGTAATAATAAGTCAATTAATTAAAGACACATATAATCAACCTGTAAGTATGGATAGCTCTATAAATCATGAAATATTTATAATGTCATGCATATGCGTAGAAATGTCATGTAATGCATAGGTCTGTACGTATATAACATCATTAAGCCTCTGAGGGCATCTCATCATATCATCTCGGTCACTGTGGGCAAAATCATCATCGTATATCAGCTGATCAGGTGGTGGTGCGTATATAACGCCATAACCTTTTCCATATCCCATATACATATATATACATACATGTATATGCGTATATAACGCCGTTCGAATATACATACATATACGCGTATATAACGCCGTTTGAATCATATTTCAGCCACTGTGGGCAACATCGTCATCATATACCAGCTGATCAGGTGGTGGTGCGTATATAACGCCGTAACCTTTTTCCATATCCCATATACATATATTTACATATATACGTGTATATAACGCCATCTAGTCATGGGTCAATGTGCATGTATAAATGCATGAAATGCATATGAAATACGTTAATAAGATTTTCTCAGAATGCCATAAAAATCAATATGCCTTTCGGATGAACATTATCAAATACGTATTTTTCTGGGATCCATGAACAGAAGATAATAATAATTCACATGGGGAATCAAGAATATAGACATCCCTAATATTTCCATGAAGAGTAATTTATGAAAACCGTGCATTTGCTCGTTTCTTCGGTATACTTTGGATCATGCCAAAAAAAAGAAGGGATGGCCTTAACATACCTGGAGTAGGGAAAACTCCGTGTGATATTCTTGCTCGAATTCCTCTTGAAGAAGAAACGTCACGTTACTAAGTTGCCTAACATATTTTCAGGAACTAGTAATAACTCTTCATTTAAACTAGATGTAATAAAGCATCTATGAATATTTGCATTCCATCTTAAGGTGTTCAGCCCTCATTGTTGAAAATTTTTTGAAAGCAATTTCACTCCAACCAGGTACCTTACTGACACTGTTTTCCCTCATCAACCTCTTAATATTAGCTATTTCATCCCACTTCTTAATTTGTCAGTACATGTCTGAGAGAAAAACGCAAGTGATACGAACTCCTGGCTCAAATTCTAGCAAACGACTAGCCACCTCACTTGCATATTCAATATCACCACATAACTTACAGACACCGAGTAGAGTTCTCAAAACCATCACATCAGGATCAAATGGGATCCCTTTAACCAGCTCCATTTTCCCCCTCAAGACGTCCAGCCCGCCCAGGTAGATCAAGTGCAAGCAAAATGTTCCATTCTTGAAACAATTCCAAAATCGGCTTCCATAGATTTTGAAAAAAGGCAACCTTCTTCAACAAGACCGATGTGACTACATGATCACGCTTAACTATGTCTAATAAAAGACTAAGCGGGCGCCGCAAATATAATTCGGGGTATTATGCCCAGAGTCCATCCCACAGGAAATATACGTATCAAGCAAGCTGTTAGAATACTCAACTGTCACTTGATGTTATTTAAATTACTAAAACTAAAGATTAAAACTAAAGATTAACTACGCTAAGGTGTAACCAATTGTAATAAAGATCTAAGGTTATGTTTTCCCCTGTCGGTGAATTTACTTCTCAGATACTT
>ML421561.1:0-24305 GCA_005239525.1 Nicotiana knightiana | reverse complement strand
TAAATCAAAAACTAAGAATTTTCATGGTAAAAATTGAGGGTTTGGGTAGAATTATGGAATTTTATAAAACTTGAATTTTTACCTCGAATTGAAGTCAAATTTCAAAACTAATTGTATATTCGGGCTCGTGGGTGAATGGGTAAACGTAATTTGGTCCGTACCCCGAGTTTGGACCAAGCGGGACCGGGTCGGGTTTTAACTTTTTTTTAGAAAACTTAGGAAAAATTATAATTTTCAGTAAATTTAGTTCCTTTATCACAAATTAATGATATTAAGTTAATTATGGTTAGATTCGAGTGTATTGAAGGTGAATTCAAGAGGAAAAGCTATAATTTAACAGTGAGTGGCCTGCGAAATTGAGGTAAGTGCTTGGTTTAACCTTTACTTGAGGGAATAGGAATCCCCAACTAAATTTTTATGTGAAATTGCATGCGAGTGGTGTATAGGTTAAGTGACGAGTATATATGCACCATTAAATTGTCTGTTGACATGATCCCCTCCCCGTTTCCAATCTAATTGCTTCATGTTTTTAATTGTTTCATGTTCATTGTTGTCTTCTATAATTACTTGGCTTGTTATACTGTTGTGAGATTTGTTGCAATCATGTTTGGAAAAGTATTAGTTGTGTCCCTTGGTTTCAATGTGGTACATAAAGACCGAGTGGGTTGACATTGTTTTTACGAGATGTATATATATATATGTATATATATGTATGTATGTATGTATGTATGTATGTATATTCCTGTTGGTTCATTTTGAGATATTACTTATGAAGTTTGTGGGAGCTATCGTTTATTGTTTATGACTGTTGAGACAAAAGTATTGTGAAAGGCTTGACCTGAATTGTGAATGTTTTGATAGAAATAAATATATATGACTGTGATAAGGGTGGACAGGGGAAATAAATATATATGACTATGATAAAGGTGGACAGGGGAAATAAATATATAAGACTGTGATAAGGGTGGACAGGGGAAATAAATATATGTGACTGTGATAAGAGTGGAGAGGGGAAATAAATATATATTACTTTGACAAGGGTGAATAGGGAAAATATAAACATATGACAATGATAAGGGAGGATAATTATGCTTTACTGATTTTTATTACAAAGATTTGGAAGTTTATTGTTTTATCCTACCGTTTTCCTATATCTTGCACATTTGCCTATTTTAAATTAAAGTTTGGAAACATGGAAAGTTGTGGGAAATTTTGGTGACAGCCGAGGCTTGGAATAGGCGACTGAGTTATTTTATCTATTCACTGTTGCAGTTATATTTTCTTGTTGGCATAGAATTGTTTTGTATTTTTATTATCTACATATATTGTCACAGGTTAAGTTAAAATTTCCCCGCCTTAGCCCCATCACTACTTCGTCGGGGTTAGGCTCGGTACTTACTCAGTACATGGGGTCAGTTGTACCGATACTACACTCTGCACTCTTTTGTGCAGATCCAGGTACCAACCAGCAGTAGAGATTTTTGTGGCAGCTATCTATTATTCGGAGACACGAGGTATATTTGAGGCTATTGTGTTAAGAACAATTTCACTTCCATTCTACTTTATCGTGCGAATTTATTCTACTATTAATGATTGAACTTGTCTATTCTCGTCCTCTCAGAAATCTTGACAACGCGCAAAGCGTCTACAACCAGACAGGAGATGAAGGCCCAATAACAGCTACGATTAGGGGAAGAGACAGAAGCAGAGCTCAGTCTAAAGCTCGAACATCAGCACCTATTATAAACTCTCAAATGGATCTAGACGTGGAGGTTCTAGCTCAGTCGGTACATGTTGGACTAGTTCAAGTTCCAGAAGGATTTGTAGCTACTCCAGTGTTGCAGGATGCTCTAGCCCGTTTATTGAGGTTGGACAAGTTTACCAAACTATTTCCACTCCATTTCAGTGGTACATCTTTTGAGGACCCTCATGACTTTCTTGACCGCTGCTATGAAGTATTGCAGAACATGGGAATAAGTTGAAAGCAACAGGGTTGAGTTATATGAGCTGTGATGTTTAACATTGTGGATTGTCAGACATCGTGACATCTATGTATCAGGTTGATACTTCATTTCGGCTAGTGGTAGAAATTTTCCTAGACTTGGGAGTCATATCTCATCAAAGCACTCAGGCTACGTGCCCCATTGCAGTTACAACTCAACTTACATGACCAACTAGGGAAAAAATGGTTGGAATGTCGAAGGTGGAGGTCAGACTCCTAGAGGTTGAGACCGAGCCTGTTGATATAGTTTCTATGGTATGGATGAGGTTGCTATATCAGATAGTGTCATTAGAATTGCAATTTCTAGTTACTATAAAATGGTAATTTTCTTAACTTGATTCGGTTATGAGTATCTAAGAAAGTTCTCCTAATATGCTCCACTCATGAGTGAGATTCGTAAACCTGAAATCTACTTATGTGAATACTTGTATTGAGAAATTCTATGGAGATATATATGTCTATCAGTACGTGTTTTAATTTTGTTTAATGAAAAATATTTAAAAGAAGAAAAAGAGATGTTTCAATTGGCACAATGTGCATATTACATGTGCTTCAAAATTAAGGATGAGTTCCTCGCATTTTAATATGATTTGATACATTTAAATCGGGCTACGAGCCGCGGTGGAAGTTATATAAGGACGAGATCCTTGTGATGGAAAATCTTGTGCTTAAATTCTCTCTTCTGAAATTAAATTTTGTACTATAGTACTATTAAGAGTCATGCATGTTAGGTTTATTTGAAAATTTTTGTATAAAATTTATTCGTGCATAATTTTCCAAATTTGTGTTATAATTATTGAGCTTTAACCTACAAGGTAGGTTCCCGCCCTCATGGCGTTAGATGAAACACGGTAATTCAGGTAGGTAATTATGAGTTCTCTATGAGACGCATCTCGTTGTCAGTATTGTGAAGGTTTGAAAGGAGATTATTGTTAACATGAAGTTAGTTGATGATTCTGCAATTGATTATGAGCAACTATTAAGATCATATTGGACCAAAAGGGTGCTCCATTTAAATGGTCAGACGAGTGTGAGGCGAGCTTTCAAAAGCTCAAGACAGCTTTGACTTCAGCACCGGTGTTGGTGTTACCATCGGATTCGGTTTCTTTCACGGTGTATTGTGATCCTTCTCGAGTCAAACATGCAGAGTAGATATCACCACTTGTTTGCTAATTCAGATAATTTTCTATGTCCGTTCGAGGACGAATGTTTGTTTTAGAGGTGGAGATTGTGATGACCCAGGGGGTCATTTTATGAATTTAGACTCCGTTCTAGGCTTATTGTCCATAAAAAGATTAATTTTTAACTACCTCAATTTGCGTGCGCAGTTATGGTGTGAAACCCGAAAGCTTTTATTTGAAAATATAAAAAACAATAATTTTTAGAATTAAAAGTTAGATTATAGTTGACTTTGGTCAACATTTTGAGTAAACAGACTCGGATATGTGTTCCGACAATCCCGGGAGGTCCGCAGTAAAATATGGGACTTGGGCGTATGCCCGAAAATGAATTCTGAGGTCCCAAGCCTTAGAAATCAATTTTGAAAGAAATTATTTTGCTGAAATATTAATGAAATAAAAAAATAATTAATGTTTGAAACAATTGGTATCGGGCCCGTATTTTGGTTCCGGAGCCTTGTACAGATTTGTTATAGTACTTAAATGTTAACTCTGAAATTTGGTGCAAAACGAAGGTTATTGACGTGATTTGGACGTCCGATTGAGAAATAATGAACTTTGAGTGTTCTTGAGAAAAATGATGAGTTTTGAGGTTAATTCATAGTATTACATGTTATTTTCATGATTTGATCGCACAAGCAAGTCTGTATGATGTTTTTAGACTTGTGTGCATGTTTGGTTTAGAGCCCCGAGGGCTCGGGTGAGTTTCGGGTAGGCCACAGGGTGTTTTACACTTATGAAAATTTCTGTTTTTGCTGGTTCTGGTGCGCATGAAATTAGTGCTACGTGATCGCATAGCCCTATCCGCGATCGCATAGTGCAAGTTTCAAGGGGCCACCAACTGTGCTATGCGAACGCGTAGCTACCCATGCGAACACACAGTGTAATTTGGGCTTGGGGGGAGGGGAGTCCAAGTACCCTATGCGAACGTAGCCCCTCCCCCCTTACGCGATCGCCAAGGCCAATAAGGCCTGACCCTATGCGAACGCAGGCAGGCCCACGCGAACGCATAGAAGGCCTGCCCAGCTATATAAATACCCTTTTAAACACGGACGTAACCCCTTTTCTTCATAATTTTCGAACCCCACAGCCCTAAAGACGATTTTCTTCATCAAAGTTCATCCTCAAGTTGTTGGTAATCAATTCTAAACTTTACTCTTCCAATTACACAATGTTTTTCATCACATTTAAATCAAAAACTAAGAATTTTCATGGTAAAAATTGAGGGTTTGGGTAGAATTAGGAAATTTTTTAAAAATCGAATCTTTACTCGAATTGAGTTCGGATTTCGAAACTAATTATATATTCGGGTTCATGGGTGAATGGATAAACGTAATTTTGTCTGAACCCCGAGTTTGGACCAAGCGGGCCCGGGGTCGAGTTTTAGCTTTTTTCTTAGAAAACTTAGGAAAAATTATAATTTTCAGTAAAGTTAGTTCCTTTAGCATTAAATAATGATATTAAGTTAGTTATGGTTATATTCGAGTGTATTGGAGGTGAATTCAAGAGGAAAAGCTATAATTGAACAGTGAGTGGCCTGCAAAATTGAGGTAAGTGCTTGGTTTAACCTTGACTTGAGGGAATAGGAACCCCAACTAAATTGTTATGTGAAATTGCATGTGAGTGGTGTATAGGTGAGGTGACGAGTATCTATGCACCACCAAATTTTCTACTTACATGATCCCCTCCTCGTTTCCAATCTAATTGCTTCATGTTTTTAACTGTTTCATGTTCTTTGCTGTTTTCTATAATTACTTGGCTTGTTATATTATTGTGAGTTTTGTTGTATGCCGGCTGATTATGGATCCTCACCGGAATGGGATCGATGAAATTCTTGTCTGGATGTTGTATCATTGATGACAAGGTGGCCAATGCGTCTATGAATTCTTTATGAATTTTGGGGACATGCCGAAATTCTATCTTTGTGAACCTCTTCTTCATTTCTTGTACATGATGCAAATATGGTAGTATTTTGGAATTCATGGTAGCCCATTCTCCTTGAACTTGATGTACCAGCAGGTCTGAATCGCCGATCACTAGCAGTTCATGAATATTCATATCAACAGCCAAGTTGAGCCCCAATATGCAAGCTTCATATTCCGCATGGGAATCTGAGTTTTGCAGACACCGGATAATGATGACTAGTTTCTGATACTAAGACGACTCTGATACCTACTCCTTTGAAATTTGCAGCTCCTTCAAAAAATATTCTCCAACCGTCGTAGGCTTCAAAAATATCTTCTCCTACGAATGATATCTCCTTATTAGGAAAATACGTTTTTAGGGGTTCGTATTCTCCTTCTAGAAGATTTTCAGCAAGATGTTCTTCTAATGCCTATCCCTTGACTGCCTTCTGAGTTACATAGATGATGTCGAACTCACTTAGCAAGATTTTCCACTTGGCCAGCTTCCAGTAGGCATGGGTTTCTGAAAGGTGTACTTCAGGGGATCCATCTTTGATATGAGATAAGTATAGGAACATAAGTAATGCCTTAGCTTCTAAGCTATCCAGTTTAGAGCGTATAAAGTGCGTTCTAGTAGAGAGTACCGTGCTTCATATGGAGTAAAATTCTTACTCAAATAATATATGGCCTCATCCTTTCTTCCTGTCTTGTCATGCTATCCCAGAACACAACCGAAAGCTCTATCTAACACTGCAAGGTATAGTAATAGTGGCCTACCAGTCTCTGGCGGGACTAAGACTGGTGATGTGGACAGATACTCCTTGATTTTGTCAAAAGCCTTTTGACTATCCCCGGTTGAACTGGTTGCGGCATCTTTCTTCAGCATCTGAAAATAGGCTCACATATTACTATGGACTGTGCTATGAAACGACTGATGTAGTTAAGGCATCCTAAGAAACTCATCACATCCTTCTGCTTTTTGGTGTTGGTAGTTCCTGGATGGCTTTAACCTTTGACGGGTCCAACTCTATTCCTCGGCGAGTGACGATGAATCTCAACAATTTTTTAGCAGGAACTCCGAATGCACACTTTGCGGGATTTAACTTGAGATTGTACCTCCGCAGCCGATCAAAGAATTTCCTCAAATCTGCTATGTGATATGTACCCTCTTGGATTTGATGATCACATGATCAACATATACCTCAATTTCTTTATGTATCATATCATGGATGATCGTTGGCATAGCCCTCATGTAGGTGTTCCCAGCATTTTTCAGACCGAACGACATCATTTTGTAACAATACACTCCCCATGGTGTAATGAAGGCTGTTTTCTCTGCGTCTTCTTCGTCCATCCAAATCTGATGGTAACTCGCAAAGTAATCTACAAAGGACTAGAGTTCATGCTTGGCGCAATTGTCGATCAGAATGTGTATATTTGGTAGCGGGAAATCATCCTTCGGACTTGCTCTGTTTAAATCCCGATAATCAACACTGACTCTGACTTTCTCATCTTTCTTTGGAACCGGTACAATGTTAGCCAGCCAAGTGGGGTATTCGACTACCCTGAGAACCTTGGCTTTGATATGCTTGGTAAATTCCTCCTTTATTTTCAAGCTCATGTCTGGCTTGAATTTCCTGAGTTTCTGCTTCGCTGGTAGACACATTGGATTTGTAGGTAACTTGTGAGCCACTATGGATGTGCTCAAACATGTCATGTCGTCGAATGACCATGCAAAGATTTCCTCATATTATTTTAGGAACCGAGTGTATTCTTCATTCTCTAACAGTGACAAATGGATGCTTATGTGGGTTTCTTTGACGGTTTAGGAGTCTTCCAAGTTTACTATCTCGGTCTCGTCCAGGTTGGACTTGGGCTTGTTCTAAAAGTTCTCCACTTCTCTAACAATTTCTTCAGGTATTACATCCTCTTTTTCTATTTCTTCTGAATCACTGTCCTTGGGTTGCGTTATCTCATGACATGTCACAGTCGTTGGTTCTTTAAGATAAGAAATAGTAATGTTGCAGGGATAAAGATATGAAAGAAAAATAGTAATATAAAACATCAAGCCATTTAGTATGTCAAACAAAATGATTTCAAATAAATTTTTTCGAAACAGACACTGAAAATATTATTTAAAATAAAATGCAAAAGAGGAAATAATTTTCGAAAGTAAACAATGCTATCAGCCTTGCTACCCCGAGACTCGTCGGGCCCTTGTATGTTTAGCGGTCTAGTTCTTGAGAGATGCTCCCTTCTCTACTGTCTGGATAGTGAGTCTGTCTTCCTCCTCCTCCTCAACTATTACACAACAATCCATATCATCGTCTTCCAAGAACAAATTCCTCAATGTTGCGAATGCTTTTTCTTCTTCTGACCCCCATATTGTATCGGCCCGATGGAAGGTCTGATTCAGGTGCATCATGTGTTGCTTTAGAGGATAGTATAGACCACACCATGGTGGCGACCAATTCCGATATTCCTGCTAGGTATACTGATATCTGAGCCCAAAGGTTGTGCCATGGCGCTTCAGTTGTACTGGTTTGGAGATACCTTGAAGCTTTTTACCAAGATCCTTACCATGTTCATGCCCTGTCCATGCCAGTATGCTTTTGATTTTGCTACTCCACCATTTATCCTTCTCAATCGTGTTGACACACTCGATGCGATGGTAGGTTTCTCCACCTAACTTCCTTTTATTTTCTACCATAGGAACAATATGACTGGTGTAAATAGGGTTTCTCCCATCTCCAAGGAAGATCACTTCTTCATGGTTCCATTGAAATTTTACCGCTTGGTGCAAAGTAGATGCGACAGCTCCAGCGGCATGTATCCAAGGCCATCCCAGCGGCAGATGGTAGGAGGCGGATATGTCTAGTACCTGGAATTAAACATCGAACGAGGTAGGACCCATTTGCAAGCATAGGTTGGTTTCTTTAATCGTGGCTCTTTGTGACCCATAAAATGCTTTCACATTCATATATCCTGATCGTATTTCATGTAGGCCCTTGCCCAACCTCTTCAGAGTTATCAGCGGGCAGATGTTGAGGCTGGACCCTCCGTCTATCAGAACTCTGGCAATGAACTTATCTTCACATTGCACTATAATGTTCAGCGCCCTGTTGTGGCTTAATCCTTTAGGTGGCAATTCGTTTTCATGGAAGGTGATCTTATGACTTTCCAACACTTGTCCCGCCATATTGGCCATTTCTCCTCTGTGTGCTTCAGAAATTTGCAGCAACGATAAGATGGATATCTGGGCGGGAGTCTTATTCAGATAATCAACAACAAAATACTCCATTGCTTGTACTTTTCTCGAAAGGTCGTCTGTACCAGTTTCAATGACGGGTTGTTTTTTAGAAGCTTGCTTACTGATCTCTCCTAAATGTTCAGGTGTGTAAATTCTGCCCGTTCTGGTCATCCCTTCTGCAGCACTAGACTCTTCAATCTTTGCTTTCCTATTTCTCCTACCCTCGACAACATAGTCCCAAGGTACAACGTTGGAACTGAAGGGTGGTGTGGATGTAACCGTCACAGTGAAATGTGCAGATACTTCTACCTCAAACAGAGCAGGTGTAGCTGGAGGTGGTTTCACTTCTACTTCAAAGGCAGCCGATGCGGTTACATCATCTTTGACTGGCGGCTGTACATAGTTCTGTCATCACAATTATTATACTGGTTTGTCACAGAGATGCATCGGTTCTATTCGATCCAGGCTCCACGTATTCGTATGTGTCTTCTTATTTTGCTCCGCATTTGGGTGTAGCCCGATATTCTTTGGGTTCTCCTGTTTATGTTTCTACTCCTATGGGGGATTCTGTGGTTGTGGACCGCGTTTATCGGTCATGTTTGGTTACTATTTATGGTTTTGAGACCAGTGCGGATTCATTGTTTCTTGATATGGTGGATTTTGATACTATCTTGGGCATGGACTGGTTGTCTCCCCATTATGCTATTCTTGATTGTCACACCAAGACCGTGACGCTGGCTATGCCAGGTATTCCGCATGATGAGTGGAGTGGTACTTTATATCACACTCCTAGTAGAGTTATCTCTTTTCATAGAGCTCAGCGTATGGTTGAGAAGGGGTGTGCCGCGTATTTGGCTTATGTGAGATATGTCAGTGTTGATACCCCTTCTGTTGATTCAGTTCCAGTGGTACAGGATTATCCTGATGTGTTTCAAGCTGATCTTTCGGGCATGCCGCCCGATAGAGACATTGATTTTTGCATTGACCTGTTGCCAGACAGTCAACCCATTTCCATTCCTCCTTACCGTATGGCTCCTCATGAGTTGAATGAGTTGAAGGATCAGTCACAATAATTGCTTGATAAGGGTTTTATTCGACCCGGTATTTCACCTTGGGGTTCTCCTGTCTTATTTGTGAAGAAGAAAGATTATTCTATGCGCATGTGTATTGATTATCGCGAGTTAAACAGGGTTATAGTGAAGAACCGTTATCCCTTGCCTCGTATTACTGATCTATTTTACCAGCTTCTGGCGCACATGTATTTTCTAAGATTGATCTGCGCTCAGGTTACCATCAGTTGAAGAGTCGGGAGCCGGATATTCCAAAGACTGCTTTCAGGGCTCG
Source organism: Nicotiana knightiana (assembly GCA_005239525.1). Classification (NCBI taxonomy): domain Eukaryota; kingdom Viridiplantae; phylum Streptophyta; class Magnoliopsida; order Solanales; family Solanaceae; genus Nicotiana; species Nicotiana knightiana. The sequence goes on along the minus strand of ML421561.1, from coordinate 14,627 downwards.
ATATGGCCATTACGAGTTTCTAGTTATGTCATTCGGGCTAACTAATGCCCCCGCAACATTCATGCATTTGATGCACAGTGTGTTCAGGCCATATCTCGACTCGTTCATCATTGTTTCCATAGATGATATTCTTGTTTACTCCCGGAGTCGGGAAGATCAGGAGCAGCACCTGAGGAAAGTGCTTCAGGCCTTGAGAGAGAACAATTTGTATGCAAAGTTCTCAAAATGTGAGTTTTGGTTGAGTTCTGTGGCATTCTTAGGTCACATGGTATCGAGTGAGGGAATTCGTGTGGATTCGAAGAAGGTAGATGTCGTGCAGAGTTGGCCCAGGCTGTCCTCAGTTACAGAGATTCGCAATTTCCCTGGCTTGGCATGTTACTACCATCATTTTCTGAAGGGATTTTCATCGATTGCAACCCCTATGACTAGTTTTAACAGAGAAGGGTGCTCTATTTCAGTGGACAGACGAGTGCGAGGTGAGCTTTCAGAAGCTCAAGACAGCTTTGACTACAACCCCAATCTTGATATTGCCTACTGGCTCGGGGTCCTATACCCTTTATTGGATGCCTCGCGAGTTGGCCTTGGAGCGGTGTTGATGCAGGAAGGTAGGGTGATTGCCTACGCGTCCAGACAGTTGAAGATACATGAGAAGAATTACCCTGTCCTTGACCTTGAGTTAGCTACCATTTTTCATGCCTTGAGGATCTGGCGTCATTATTTGTACGGTGTGCCTTGTGAGATTTATATTGACCACCGGAGTTTGCAGCACATATTCAGGTAGAAGGATCTAAATTTGCACAACGTAGATGGTTAGAGTTGCTAAAGGACTATGATATCACTATATTATACCACTCAGGGAAGGCCAATGTGGTGGCCGACGCCTTGAGTCTCCGGGCAGAGAGTTTGGGGAGTTTGGCATACCTTCCTGCCGCCGAGAGGCCTCTGGCCTCAGATGTTCAGTCCTTGGCCAGTCAGTTTGTGAGATTGGATCTTTCTGAGCCTTTTCGGGTATTAGCTTGTCTGGTTTCTCGATCTTCCTTATTCGATCGTATTAGGGAGCGGAACTATGATGATCCTCATTTATTTATCCTCAAGGACACGGTCCATCACGGTGATGCCAGAGATGTGACCATTGGAGATGACGGGGATTGAGGATGCAGGGTCGGATTTGTGTGCCCAACGTTGATGGGCTTCGGGAGTTGATTTTAGCAGAGGCCCATAGTTCGCAGTGTTCTATCCATACGGGTACTGCGAAGATGTCTCAGGATTTGAGGCAGCAGTATTGGTGGCGAAGAATGAAGAAGGATATAGCAGAGTTTGTAGGCAAGTGCCTCAACTATCAGCAGGTCAAATGTAAGAATCAGAGACCGGGAGGGTTACTTCAGCAGATTGAGCTTCCAGAGTAGAAGTGGGAGCGAATCACCATGGACTTTGTGGTTGGACTTCCTCGGACTTTGAGGAAGCATGATACTGTTTGGGTGATTGTGGATCGGCTGACCAAATCAGCCCATTTCATTCCAGTACTGACTACTTGTTCATTAGAGGAGTTGGCGGGGATTTATATTCGGGAGATCGTTCATCTGCGTGTTATTCCAATTTATATTATTTCAGGCAGAGGTACTCAGTTCACTTCATGGTTCTGGAGAGCCGTTCAGCAGGAGTTAGGTACCAGGGTGGAGTTGAGCACAGCCTTTCTCCCCCAGACGGACGGACAGTCCGAGCGCACTATTCAGATTCTTGAGGATATGCTCCGTGCGTGTGTGATTGAGTTTGGAGGGTCTTGGGATCAGTTCTTGACATTGGCGGAGTTTGCCTACAACAACAGTTATCAATCTAGTATTCAGATGGCGCCGTATGAGGCTTTATATGCTAGGTGGTATCGATATCCGGTTGGGTGGTTTGAGCCGGGAGAGGCTCGATTGCTGGATACCGATTTGGTTCAAGAGGCCTTGTACAAGGTCAGGATCATTCAGGATAGGCTTCGTACATCTCAGTCCAGGCAAAAGAGTTATGCGGATCGCAAGGTGCGAGATGTGGTTTTTCTGGTTGGTGAGCGAGTATTGCTCTGAGTATCGCCTATGAAAGGCATGATGAGATTTTGGAAGAGGGGAAAGCTTAGCCCTAGGTTCATTGGTCCGTTTGAGATTCTTGATCGAGTGGGAGATGTGGCTTATAGACTTGCACTACCGCCTAGCTTATCAGTTGTACATCCAGTTTTTCATGTGTCCATGCTTTGGAGGTATCATGGCGATCCAGCCCACGTGTTAGACTTCAGCACTGTCCAGTTGGACAAGGACTTATCTTATGAGGAGGAGCGGGTAGCTATTCTAGACCGGCAGGTTCGTCAGTTGAGACCCAAGAGTTTCCCTTCTGCTCCTGTTCAGTGGAGAGGTCAGCCTCATGAGGCATCGACCTGGGAGTCCGAGTCCCGTACGCGCAGCCGTTACCCTCATCTATTCCCCGACTCAGGTGCTTCCTTCTTCTGTCCGTTCGAGGACGAACAGTTGTTTTAGAGGTGGAGAATGTGACAACCCAAAGGGTCATCACCTGTTTTCGTACCCATTCCGTGCTTCCGAGGCCTTGGAAACCTCATTTAGGGTTTGCATCGATTTGCGTACCCAGTCTGGGCGCTTGACCGGAAAGCTTAAATATAAAATTTTGTGATAAATGCTAAGTTTTGATATTAAAATGAATAAATTTGACTTCGGTAAACATTTTATGTAACTGTACCCGGACCGATGATTTGACGGTCCCGGAGGGTCTATAGGAAAATATGGGACTTGGACGTATGCCCGGAATCGAATTCCGAAGTCCCAAGCCTGAAAAATAAATTTTTTGAGTAAAAATTGTTTTCTGGAAATATTTAAGGTGATTGGAAATGAAATTTGATTAGAAAGTGATGGTATCGGGCCCGTATTTTGGTTCCGGCGCCCGGCACAGGTCTTATATATGGTTTATGTCCTTTCTGTAAAGTTTGGTTGAAAAGGGATCTCGTTTGACGTGTTTCAGACTTAAAAATGGAAAATTTAAAGTTTTATGAAACTTGATAGAAATCATGGATTTTGAGGTTTAATTCGATGTATATGATGTTATTTTGGCGATTTGATCGGATTTTGAGGTTTAATTCGATGTATTTTGAAGTTTTATTTGGCTCGGGTGAATTTTGGATAGGCCACGACTTAATTTTTTGACTTGGAAACTATTGGTGTGGCTGATCTGCAGGCTTCGCATTTGCAAAGCCAGCATCGCAACTGCGAAGGCATAGCTGGGCAGGCATGATCGCAATTGCGACCAATATCATCGCAAATGCGAAGCTATACCTGGGTAGGCCTGATCACAAATGCAAACAAGATGTTCGCAAATGCGAAGTCCGCCCCTCCTGCTGAGTGTTCGCAAATGCGAACTATACTTCGCAATTACCATGTCAGGGGTATTCGCTATTGCGAACCCCTATCCGCATTTGCGAAGCTAACCAGTAGCCTGCACTGTACAAAAACCGAGTTTTTACTTCATATTTCATATTTTCTCAAACTCAACACTCTTAGGCGATTTTTCCAAAGAAAAAGACTCTTCCAAATCAGTTGTAAGTAGGTTTTCACTCATTTTTTTCAATCATTAACATCATTTAACACGTTTTCAACTTAAAAATCAGGGATTTCCATGGATGAAATTGGGTGTTTGGGGTAGAACTTAGTTTTTTTCTAAAATTGGGATTTGAGTGGGTGATTGACCTCCGATTTGAGAGACTTTTATATGGCTAGACTCGTGAGAGTACGAGGGTTCCGAAAATGTAAATTTACCCGACTTCGAGATGCTGGCCTGAGGGGTGTTTTGGTCATTTCATCTAATTTCGCGTCGTAACCTTGAATTGAATAGTAGAATGAATTGCATTAGATGTTATTTACGGTATGCAATTTATTTGAATAGATTTGGGCCATTTGGAGTCGGATACCTATGGAAAACGTGTGGTTCAAGTTGATATTGAGCCGGTTCGAGGTAAGTGGCTTGTCTAAACTTGTGTGGGGGACCTTACCCCTTAGGATGTGATATTTGGTAATTGAATGCCTTGTACGTGAGGTGAAGAGCGCGTACTTGTGCTAATTGTTGAAAATAAGGTTTTTACTTTAAATATGTAGCCTGAGTTTCTTTCTTACCTGTTTTATTTTAATTGCAACTTTAGTCTATGTTAGTTTATAGAATCATGCCTAGTTGCCTGAATTGCTTATTTGATTACATTGCCTTTATTGCACTACGCGAAGCATGTTAGACTAAAATTACGTGTTGCCTTGTATTTTTGCACTTTAATTCTGCACGTCTTCTTATTGTGCCCGTGTATTTATTTTGGGACTACGGAACGTTATTCTGGGAGATCCCCCTGCATATTTACTTTGGGACTAAGGAACGTTATTACGGGAGATCCCCTGCATATTTACTTTGGGACTACGGAACGTTATTCCGGGAGATCCCCCTGCACATTTATTTTGGAACTACGGAATATTATTCCGGGAGATCCCCCTGCATATTTACTTTGGGACTACGGAACGTTATTCCGGGAGATCCCCCTGCACATTTATTTTGGAACTACGGAATATTATTCCGGGAGATCCCCCTGCACATTTATTTGGGACTATGGGACGGTATCCCGAGAGATCCCCCTGCATTTTACGTTGGGACTACAGAACGTTTTTCTGGAAGATCCCACTGCATATTTACTTTTGGACTATGAGATGGTATCCCGGGAAATCCCCATGACAGATAATGATCCTTCAGTTATACATATGAGGGACTACGGGACGGTATCCCGGGAGATCCACTAGACAGTTGAGAAAAGGGCTACAGGACGGTATCCTGGGAGATCCTCATTGTTAGCATTGTTACTAAGTTGTTCATACTCCGTGTTTACTCTGTTCTTGTGTTTTCTTATTGCCTTGTTTGACCTGACTTACTTCACTGCTGTATTCATTATTACTGTCTATTTCCATACTGTAAATCCCTATTATATGGTTTGACCTCAGTAGGGCCCTGACCTTCCTCGTCACTACCCGACCGACGTTAGGCTTGGCACTTACTGAGTACCGCTGTGGTGTACTCATGCCCTTCCTGCGCATGTTTTTCATGTCCAGATCCAGGTACCTCCACTCAGGCGCACTATCCTTGAGGTTGCGAGATACAACAGAGATTTCGAGGTACATCTGCCGCGTCGGCTAACCAGGAGTCTCTATCTTTTTCTAGATTTTGTGAAAAATTTATCCTTCCTTTCATATGTATAGACATTCTGGAGTTAGAGTAGTGTATTATATTCAGTTAGCTTGTGGTTCCCGTGAGTTTCTGGGTTTTGGGGTGATATTGTATACCTCTATATTATTTTGGGTTGTATATGCCAAGTGGAATTTATATACAGTCTTTCCTTTAGGTTGTTCAGCTTTCTTTTACTGAATTATTCCGCAAGTTATGTCGTTATTCCGCAAAGGAGTCACGGAACACAGGCCAGTTTATTAGAGTCTCGCTGATCGGTACGGGGACGTCTGTACTTATCTACGAGAGGCTATGTAACGGTTTAGGAAAAAAATCTTTACTTCATTGATTTCCTTGTCGTGCAATATTTTTTGACATCAATTCTAAACCTCTGTTTTCTATTCTCTCATAGATGGTGAGGACACGTGCTACTCGAGACGATCAGGCGCCCGTGCCCCCTACACTAGTCGTCCATGACCTTCAGTTAGCTGCAATTGTTCATGCCTTGAAGATCTGGCGTCATTATTTGTACGGTGTGCCTTATCAGATTTATACTAACCACCGGAGTTTGCAGCACATATTCACTATTTACTAACCACCGGAGTTTGCACCAGCGTAGATGGTTAGAGGTTCTGAAGGACTATGACATCACTATTTTATACCACCCGAGGAACGCCAATGTGGTGGCCGATGCTTTGAGTCGCCAGGCGGAGAGTTTGGGGAGTTTGGCATACCTTCCTGCTGCCGAGAGGCCTCTAGCCTTAGATGTTCAAACCTTGTCCAGTCAGTTCGTGAGATCCCCCTGCATATTATCTTTGGGACTACAAAACGTTATTCCGGGAGATCCCCCTGCACATTTATTTTAGGACTACGGAACGTTATTCCGAGAGATCCCCCTGCATATTTACTTTGGGACTACGGAACGTTATTCTAGGGGATCTCCCTACACATTTATTTTGGGACTACGGAACGTTATTCTGGGAGATCCCCCTGCACATTTATTTGGGACTATGGAAAGGTATCCCGGGAGATCCCCCTGCATATTTACTTAGGGACTACAGAATGTTATTCCGGGAGATCCCCCTGCATATTTACTTTGGGACTACGGGACGGTATCCTGGGAGATCCCCCCGCACAGATAATGATCCTCCAGTTATACCTACGATGGACAACGGGACGGTATCCCGGGAGATCTACTTGACAGTTGAGAAAAGGGCTACAGGACGATATCCTGGGAGATCCTCATTGTTACTAAGTTGTTTGTACTCCGTGTTTACTCTATTCTTGTGTTTTCTTATTGCCTTGTTTGACCTGACTTACTTCACTGTTGTATTAATTATTACTGTCTCTTTTCATATTGTAAATCCCTATTATATTGTTTGACCTCTGTAGGGCCCTGACCTTCCTCATCACTACACGATCGAGGTTAAGCTTGGCACTTACTGAGTACCGTTGTGGTGTACTCATGCCGTTCCTGCGCATGTTTTTCATGTGCAGATCCAGGTATCTCCACTCAGGCGCACTATCCCCGAGGTTGAGAGATACAACAGAGATTTCGAGGTACATCTGCCGCGTCCGCAGGCTAGGAGTCTCTATCTTTTTCCAGCTTTTGTGAAAAGTTTATCCTTCCTTACAGTTGTATAGACATTCTGGAGGTAGAGTAGTGTATTAAATTCTGTTAGCCTGTGGTTCCCGTGAGTTTCCGGGTTTTGGGGTGATATTGTAGACCTCCGTATTATTTTGGGTTGTATATGCCAAGTGGCATTTATATACAATCTTTCCTTTAGGTTGTTCAGCTTTCTTTTACTGAATTATTCTGCAACTTATGTCGTTATTCCGCATTGCTAGGCTTACCTAGTTATAGGGACTAGGTGCCATCACGACATGTTCACGAAGAGCAAACTGGGGTCGTGACACATAGTCTTAATGTCTAGGTAAGCCTAACATTTTGTAACGACCCGGTCTGTCGTTACGTAGAACTTGCATTATTATTTTTGTCATTGACTTGTCATGGATTGGTTATTCTATTATTGATGTGTTAGAGTCGATAGGCTTGAAATCGGAACGGTTAAATGAGAATTCAATATCTTAGTCTTTATGAGATAGCCTTAAAATGGGAAAAGTCAAATGAGAGTTGACTTATTGGGAAATGACCTCGGAATGCGGATTTTATGGCTCGGATAGATTCGTTAGGTGATTTAGGACTTAGGAGTGTGTTCGGAATATTTTTGTGATGTCCGGTGTAGGATTAGGCTTGAATTGGCGAAAGTTAGTTTTTGGAGATTTCCGGTCGGTAGCGGAAAATAGGCTATCCGGGTCGGAATGGAATTCCGATAGTTGGAACAGGTTCGTAATGTCATTTTGGATATGTCTACAAAATTTTAGGTTAATCGGAGTTGTTTTGGGTAGTTTCGGCGTCGTTGGAGGATTTTAGAAATTTCATAGTTCTTAGTCTTGAATTTGATGTGATTCTGGTGTTTTGATGTTATGTTTGATGTTTCGGAGGCTCAACTAAGTTTGAATGACCATATATGAGGTGTTGGTATGTTTGGTTGGGGTCCCGAGGGGCTCAGGATGGTTTCAGATGGTCAACGGGGAGTTTGGAATGATTTTGTCAATGCTGAGGTTCTGGTACTGGTGTTTTCGCACCTGCAGATGGGGAACCGCAGGTGCGGTCCCGTAGGAGCGGACGTGGCACCACAGGTGCGGAAGTGGGTCAAGTGAGGGATGTCCGTTGTTCAATCGCAGGTGCGGGATTTGAGGCCTTAGGTTTTTTTCGCAGGTGCGACCTGGGATCCGCAAGTGCGTGTAAGTGGTCGCAGGTGCGGACCCATTGGACAGAAGGTATAAAAAAGTGTCTTCGCAAATTTTAGCCATTTTCTCAATATTTCATATGAGTTTGAAGCTTTTGGAAGGGTTTTGAAGAGGGAATTCGATAGTTCTTCGTCAAGGTAGGATTTTTGGACTCTAAACTCGTTTATATGTGATTAAAGGTCGTATTTATGGTGGAAATTACGGGAAAATCAGTGTAAATTTTGGTGATTAGGGCTTGGGATTAAGAATATTTAAAATGGTGATTTGAGGGGTCATTTGGACTCCGAATTTAGTGTTCTTTATATGTACGGACTCATGATATGAGGAAGAACAGTTTGGTATAAACATTCTTGAGTTTCGGGACGTGGGCCTGGGGGTTAGGTTTGACAAATTTCGGAATTTTTGAGTATTTTTGATACATTTTGATTGGGATTAGTTCCCTATCATATTATAATGATACACATCTGATTGTTGGTAGATTTGGAGCACTCGGAGGAAGAAATTAGAGGCAAGGGCACTGTAGAGTAGTGTATTAGCCGGTTTGAGGTAAGTAACGCTTCCAAACTTGGAACTGAGGGTTCGAAACCTCAAACTATTTAATATTTGTAGCCTGGCCCATCCCATGGCACCGTCTACTAGTTATCTCAGATTGATATTGTACTGTGAAGGTGGTAATTACCTTGAACGAAATAGAAATTATGCTAAGTATAAATGCTAAGGCTTCACGCCGATGTGTTTATATCGGAATGGTCGATTATTGTTGTCTCTATCTGTGATTATTGCTTTCATGTACTTAGTCCTGCTATAGTATATGTTTCATGCCTCAGTCTCATATGTTGCTAGTTTATTCTATATTATCACTGGTTTGAACTGATTTTTCATATGTTAAAGCATTGTGAGTGAGACTAGAAGGTACTGACTGAGTGAGACTTGGATCCTGGTTTTGAGACATTTATGAGGTCGGACTGCACACCACAGTGGTCCTGAAATCATGCTTCATTGGCTTGATATAGCGGTTAGACTGAAAGAAGCCCCTCTAGAGTCTATACACCCCCAGTGAGCGCACAAATATTCCGGAGATGGATTTCTCCGTGGTTATTATGTTCCGGAGATGGATTTCTCCGTGGTTATTATGTTCTGGAGATGGATTTCTCCGTGGTCATTATGTTACGGAGATGGATTTTCTCCGTGGGGGCTGGATCGGCCTTTTTCCTCAGTAATTGGTGACTGTGTCTCTTGTGTTTATGTAATATCCGAGATGGACTTCCCTGGGCCTGAAGGCCGTATTCTAGTACTGAGTGGACCACCTTATGAGAGCTTGATTAATGAGTACACATCATTCTTGATTCTATATGAATTTATTCTAGTATTCAGAGTTACAAACATATATTGATGCATCGTGTTTATTTCCTGATATATTACTGTCATGTCCAATTTATGTGTTGTTGTTTGAATTATCGGAGGTTTAGTCTGTAACTACCTCTCAGCCCATAGTTTGGTTTCGTTACTACTGAGTTGGTGTACTCACGTTACCCCCATGCAGCTTGTGTCTAGATCCAGGTACAGAGGAATTCAGCTCGGGTCAGTGAGCACAGCAGTTTCCTCAGAGTTGACGAGGTAGCAACTGGCGACCGTGATCTCGTCTTCTCTTTCCGTTCTACCTGTCGTATTTTTTTCAGACTATGTTAGTCATTTCTTTTGGTTGTATTAAGTATTAGCCGCTCATGACTGTGTGACACTGGATCCGGGGTTAGTAGTGTTTGGTCTTTTGATTTCATAAACTGGTTTTCACAAAAATATTGGATTTATTATTATTATTATTATTGATTTCAAAATTGTTAAAAAGGGCGTTATATGGGAAATTGTATTTAGTTAGATAAAATGGGTTGCTTGCCTGGTTCCACGACAGGCGCCATCACGACCCCGAAAATGGGTCGTGACACATATCCACTGAACAACAATAATAATAAAGGAATTATAACAGTCTGGATATATAAATCTTGACAGAGTTTACAATTTCCCAAAACCCGGTATATACAAATCATAAGCTCTACGACACCTTTCAACCGAATCCAAATACAAGTGTTTTTGTATTCATACTGTATCTATTTCATTTTAAATTTCCTCGTCCAGTTGTATTTCGGACATGCTTTGTAATGATTGTATAAATTCTTAGAAATAGTTAATGTACTTGTGACACCGGGTCCTGGAATATGTATTGGGATAATAGTTTAAGTTGAAATCTTAGACCACTGTTTTTAAATAATAGAATTTATTTGCTGTCATATTTAATTTATGAAAATTTATTTAGTTCATTATGAAATGCAAGAAAAGGTAACGGTTCAAAAATGTAAAAAAAATAAATGTATTCAATTAATTAAGGATTTGGTTTGACTGACAGTGGTGTCCGGCGCCATCACGACCTATGGATTTTTTGTCGTGACAACATGGTATCAGGGAGCTAGGTTCCCGTTGGTCTCACGAGTCATGAGCGAGTCTAGTAGAGCCTTTCGGATCGGTACGAAGACGTCTGTACTTATCGTCGAGAGGCTACAGGGCGGTTAGGAGTACCTCCCTTATTGATTCTTCATCTTGTGAGTTGATTCCTTTGAGGCTTATTCTTATGTTCATTCCTACTCAATCTTACACGTCGCGAAACTTGCTATGGATCAGGAAATTGAGGAATGGAAATGGTGCTACAAATGTTATTTGAGATGCTTCAAGGTATAAATGGTCGTGGTTGTTTTTATGGCCCTGTGAAAGGGTAATATGTTGTTTCAGCTCAGTAGTTATTTTTCTGGGAGCCTTAAGGTTGTGCTCAGGTAGTGATTATGTTTGTAATTGATCGTCGCACGGTGTCGATATGATGTTAGAGCGTTGCCTGTATGTTGGGGAAGATGAATGGTTTGAAGGGAGGTCTTCTCAGAGTGTGATTTCGAGGTTTCAATGCTTTTGTTTCGACAGAGAGAAAGCATTTGGAGTATGAATGGCTCGGTTGGAGTTGATAAGGTAGTAAGACTCGGTGTCTTCAAGCGAGATGGGATATGCACCTGTTGTTGATACCCAATTTTTCCTCAAATCATTTTCAAACTTGCATATAAGCCCTCAAAATTACTCTTTGTAATAATGAGTGTTTTTCCCTATTTTCCCATATTTTTATTAAATTATTTTCCTGTTTATTTTAATATTTCATATTTAAATAATTCATAAATTATGCTAGAAATAATATTTTAAAATATTTTCCTGCTCAGCATGTTATCTATAATTAGTTTTTTTATCTAATGAAACTCAATTATTTCACAAATTAGCCAATTGGGTCTGTCTTAATTTCAATTACAACAATTTTACAATTATAGCCCAATTGAACATTTTACATTATTTTAATGCAAAACTTATGCATCGTTTGAACTTTATATTAGTTAATTACTGTAATTTTACCAATTTAAACTTAATTTCATCTTTTATAAAATTATTAGCTATTTTAATTAATTATCTGTTTTTATGGTTATTTAACGACTAGCCACATTTTATTTAAATCCTAGCCACATTTCAAGCAAACCCCACCTAATTTTATTAACCCAATACCCAACCCATGTAACCAGCCCAATCGCCAAGCCCAAACCCATCAGATACCCGACCCAATCCCAAGCCAATCTGAGCCGTTGATCATATTTGATCATTGGTCCAGATATTACCTTCCTAATTTAATTCTAACCTAACCCCCCCCCCCCTTTTCCGTCTCATTCCTTCGAGACAGTTCCTCTCTCTATCTCTCCATCACTCTATACGACTCTCTATAAGTCTCTTGGACTTCATCTTCTCCGATGGTTTCTGGTCGTCTTCTCCAGCGGATTCTCACCGGAAACTTGGTTCTTCACCACCTCCTGGCCATCTGCTTCTCTCTCACCGGCTCAGTGTTACCCTGAGGCCTTCAGACGAACCTGGAGCGGTTCACTCACCTCTCTTGGGACTCTTGCCACTTTCCGTCCTTTCCCCGGCCATTTGAGTAAGAGTTGCAGTTTCTTTTAAGATCCGTTCTATAACTATAATATTATGAAGCTTCTCTATATTTTTATCTGGAAAATTTTGTTTTTAACAACTTCATAAACTAGGGTTTCTTAAACCTGTTTTCAAAACAATTCTTCTTTGATTTCTAGCCATCTCTACTGTATTTGAACGAGTATCTCACGATTTTCTTGTTGTCTGAACTATTTTGCTAAAACCCTAATTTTCTAGGTTAGCCTTCATTACTTGACTGTGTGTTCTTCTCGTACAAGAGCGTCTGTGTGTTCTATGTGACTTTTGCTTTAATTCATTGGTATGACTTTTAATTATCCGTTGTTCTATTAATATTGCTTAAGGTTTCTCTGTGTCGATCAATATCTACTGTTTAAACGTTTAATAAGTATGATCATTGGCCTTATTGATTGTTCACCTAATGATTTATACAGATTTTGTGTAAAATCTCCCAGACCTGTGATGTTTTCCTTGAATAGATGATTTCGTGTATTTCCTTTGTAATTTTGTACCAACTTTTGAAAGATTTCCTTACTTATGTGATACTTTCCTTCATTACATGGGATTCCCTGCAATTGTGATTACATCTGAGATTCTTTCAATCAATTTTTCAAAACTAATACTCTGCTTTACTTTATAAGTAACTATTAGTTCAATTTTTCTTAATTAATACATGTTTTTGGCTTTTATTATATACTATGTGATTCCCCTGTCCTGTAGTAACAGAATCAGTCTTAATCTGATTCATTTTCCTTATTTGGCCATAATTTGCATCGTTTGAGCTTGACTCCCTAATTAAAGGGAGTACATGTCCTTGATTTATTATGATTGATTCTGAATGAATAATTATTCCTGTAATTATGCTAAGTTACTACTATTTGCCTATGTTATTACTTGGTTTTCGACTCTATATATACACTGCCTTTTCTCCTTACACACACACACACAGAGACTGATTTTGAGAGCACAAACACACATACATTGCTCTGAATTTTTATGTTCTTTCATACCTCTTCTTGCTCTTTGCATCTATTATTGACTACTCAGTAGATTGAAAGCTAAGATTGAGTAATCCCCACTGCTGTTGTGCTTCTGCATACTGCTAGCACACTATTGTTCTATGTTGCTCTCTTTGCTCTGCATGTTCTTGTTGTTGTGCTATCTCTTACACTTTGCTGTTCTCTATTCTCTGACTGGTATGTTTTCTTATTTAGCTTTATAGCACCTTTACACAATATGCTTCAGTTCCTTTTTATTTACTTACTGTTGCTTATGTGTTTTATCATATGGTTCTACTGTCTCCCATGTAACTAGATTAACCCCTGTCATGTCTTCCCCTTTAGTCAAGTCTGAATATGTATCTTGTTTTATATGGTTCTATGTAATTATGTAATTAGCATGCCCCCCCCTCTCTTTACTATTTTTCCTTTCCCTTGAGTTTGGTATGTCTCCAGTATGCTTATGTGTTCACAGGTTGATATTTCTTTCCTTGACTTAATTGTGGTTACTTGTTCTCACCTTCTGTTTAACTCTATATGATGTAAATCTGCCTTTCCAGCTACTTGAATATTATGCAGTCCTGATCCTATTAATTTATGCTATTATGTTACAACTATTTGGTAATTATGTGATAACTGTAATTCTGGCTCACTATAATGTTTAGNTTCTCAAAGTGTTGTTGTTTTAAAACTACTCTTTTCAAACTCCAATTCTCTTTTAAAACTTCAAGCACTTCCCACCACTCTTAGATTCTAGGTTCTGCCCCCTTCGTGTGAGCACTGCCTTGGGGACCTCTGAGTATCCATTGAACTATGACACACAAGGCTGGCCTTCTACACTGCACTTATTCATCCCTGGCTAGGGTACCTGGGTGTGAGCGCTGTCCAGGATCTTCTGAGGTCCTTAGAGACTATGACACACTTGGGTTGAGAGGTCATGGCATATGCCAGAGGGATCTGGTACTTTGGGCCTACCGTTAGGCTCTCTGTAGTATAGCTTCTTAATTTGCCTTTATTCAGTTGTGTAATCTATTATCCCTGGTTTGTAATAATCTGTAAAGAAATATTTGGGGCTAGTTAGTAATTATGGAAGGGGATTATGCATGTTTAGATAGTTGTGGGTAGAAATCATGATTATATATTTACCTATGTACGCAATATTATCATGCTTAGGACATACATACCATGCATTAGAAACCATGTTTAGGTTGTTTACTTCAGCATCTCTGCTATTCTTATGTTTATTTTAAAAATCCTGCTAACAGCTAATAACTATAATAAAATATGATGTGATATTATTGCTTCTGCATTTGCATCTAGAAATCATGCTTCAGGACTCATAATCAATGTATGCATAATCAGTATATATACGGACGCCTAGGCAAACCTTAGGCCTAATATTTACAAAAATCAACTGTTTTATGTCTTGCCTGTATTAAAAGGTGGGCTTTAAAAGCAATCAGTTCTTTTCTGATATCCTTAAGACTTTGTTGTTTGTTACTGATCACGCTCAAATATGTCTTCTATAAAGACTAAACGGGCGTTGCAAATATAAATCTGGGG
>ML421560.1:1551-24963 GCA_005239525.1 Nicotiana knightiana | reverse complement strand
AAAGGAGGGAATCAGAAGATTGAAAAAATTACTGCAAGAAAGATAAAAAAGAAAAAGGGAAAAAGTAACGAGAAAGAAGAAACAGAGTTCAAAGGGGGAGTTCGAGATTTCGTTCGCGGTTTCTTATTATTGCTCAAATCTGATATTTGATAGCATTGTATTTGCTGGATTTTCTTTTCAACATATATTGGAAAGCTTTACTTGCAAAAGGTTAATATATCTCTTCACTTTCCTTGTTTTATTTTTTTCGTCTATGATGATAAAGCCAGATGTTAATTATGATGATTTTATATGCTTGTAACAAAGCTAGATGTTAATCTTCCAAGGGCATGTTTATTTTCTGTCTCGTTTTATGTATCTAATAATTTATTTCTTTTTTGTCAGTTTAATATTTGTGCTAGATTTTTTATATGGACATTTCAGATGCAAGTTTGTCTGAAGTATTTTACGTTAATGTAGCAGCAAGTTTAAGAATAGAATTTAAATCACTAAGAAGGGTAGATATAACCATGTCATTATGGTATGGATTTAATTTAATGTAAAAAGTTATTCTTTTTTTTCTTTCTATCTGATTTTGACTTATTGTATATTCATTTATTAGAAGGCATGTTCATAATATAATTACAAAGTGACGTAGATGCTTTAGAAGACCGTCGAACCCCAAAGCTCATTTCTATATAAATCTAATTAATTTTAAGTTGAATTGTACAATATTTTTAACATATCTCTTTTAAATTATTGGCATATATAGAAATTTTTCTTGGGCTGCATTTGTATTCTTGTTCGAACTTTTGTTGAGAGTGAAAAATAAAGAACCAAAGTTGTATGTTAGGGACGTAGTTTAATTATAGAGATAACAAATAATTATGAGGGTGCGAGATGAGTCACGAACTAATTCAAGACTCGTTCCAATAAGTAAAAAAAAACAATATATGTCTCAAATCTAAAAGAGATAAAATAATTGAGATGCTCTAAAATACTAGAAAAACTTTAGATGTACTTTAAATATTAGCCCATGTGTTCGTACCAGAACCTTGGATTGATATGATTAATTAATTAAAATATCGTGTGCGCATTCCGTGTCTCGATGACTTTAGATTTAAAATAATTATGTTATAATCATGTGTACATTCCGTATCTTGGTTTAACATTTAACTTCAAAGAATTACCTTGTGTGCATTTCACACCTTGGTGAATACAATTAATAAAGTATAATAATTAATTAAGCGGTAATAAATAAGTCATAAAATACAAGAATAGTTAAAATTGATTTAAGACTTACATTAGTCAATAAAAGCGACCGTGCTAGAATCACGGGACTCGAGGGGTGCCTTACACCTTCCCCTAGGTCAACAGAATTCCTTACTCAGTCTTCTATTTTCGTAGACCATAAATTAAGAGTCAAACCTTCCTTTTGAAAGGGGATTCAAATAAAAGGTGACTTGGAACACCAAAACTCAATTCCAAGTGAAGACTCTAAATAATAAATAATCCCTTTTCAAGATGTCACTTTAATTGGAAAAACTCTTCTAACTCAACCTCGTAATAGGGTGGGGGAAAAAGAGGTGTGACAGTCTACCCATACCAAATTTACCAAAATCCGATCTCAATTTCCCACTCAAAACACCAAAAGAATTTTCCAAATTTTCCCCAACTTTTCTACTTTAATTCCTCAAATTGCATAGTGAAAATCAAGACAAATTCATGAAATTGAACAAAAAAAGATTGAAGAACACTTACCACAAGAACCCTGCTAAAAAGCTCGTCCAAAATGTCCTTCCCCCGAGCTCTCTAATGGAAAAACAAGTTATGGCCAAGAACCCCCGAAATAGAACTTAAAAATTGTCTGCCCAGGCCTCTTTCTTCACTGCGATCGCGGAAGCTCCCACGCGATCGCGAAGAACAATTCTGCTGCCCCATCAAATTACACTACGCGATCGCTGACATCCACACGCGATCGCGATTCATCAGGACATAAACCCACGCGATCGCAAACCACTCTACGCGATCGCGAAGAACAACGGCTCAGCCCACTCACGCGCCCTTTAACTCTATGCGAACGCGAAAGACACCACGCGATCGCACTGCACAACAACATCACACTCACACTCACGCGATCGCGACCTCCACCACGCGATCGCATATAACAAAAATCCTGACATCCCCAGCTAGGTCTACGCGATCGCAAACACCCTCCCGCAATCGCGTAGAAGGAAACCAGAAACTCACACCAGCAAAAATCTGCCTAGTTTTCAAGCCAAGAGTTGGTTCGTTAACCACCCGAAACACACCCGAGGCCCTCGGGACCTCAACCAAACATACCAACATATCCCATCACATCATTCAAACTTAGTCGAGCCTTCAAAACACAAAAACAACGCAAAAACACCAAAATCACATCAAATTCAAGCCTATGAACTTTGGAACTTCCAAATTTCACCAACTACGCTGAAACCAACCAAAACACATCCGATTCACCTGAAATTTTGCACACATATCCAAAATGACATTATGGTCCTGTTCCAACTTCCGGAATTCCATTCCGACCCCGATAGCCTATTTTCCACTGCCAATCGAAAATCCTCAAAAACTAACTTTCGCCAATTCAAGCCTAATTCTACACCGGACATCAAAACTCCATTCCGAACACACTCCTAAGTCCCAAATCACCTAACAAAACCATCTGAGCCATAAAATCCGTATTCCGAGGTCGTTCACCGATAAGTCAACTCTCAGTTGACTTTCTCAACTATTAGGCTACCTTGAGAGACTAAAATGCCTCAATTCGCATCATGACCACTCAGAACCCGAATCAACCGACCCAACACACATAAATGAAGCTGAACCACATAAAATGAAGCATAAACGGGGGAAACAGGGCTAAACTCTCAGAACGACCGTCCGAGTCGTTACAATATTTATATATATTTAGTGAACTTTCCCGACGATACTAATGAACTTTTCCGACGAAGCGGTGTCGGATGACACCTCTTACACCAAGGTGCGTCCGCCCCTGCATAAATGTTGTAAGATGGACAAATCTTGCATGTATTGTCCAATTGTTCACAAGGGCAATCGTAACTTAGTACTTTCTGTTAGAACATGCACAGCGGAAGCAAGCATACAAACCAGGTATCAAAGACATGTAAACTAGACAATGCTATATTCACAAGATTAGAAACACTAACCTCTTGAAATCGTTACACAAATCTTCCAAATAACAAGAATCCAGGGTTGCAGTCTTCTGCTATATGCCTAGTAAAACCTTGGACGATTTTGCTTTTGGGTGGGCAAAAAAATACAACAAAGTGAGTAATTAGGTGAAATTAGTCTTCCTTAACAAGAGTTACTTTTGGCCAAAATTATGCTACCAAAAACGTGTAGGATTCTGCTTTTACAAGTAGAATCCCGCTCCAGCTCTACTAGATGACTTTTCTCCTAAGTCACTTTTTACCCAAGTCTAGTTCAGGGTTTTACTAGGTATAGCAGGGACCACAGAAATAATAAGAGGCTACCAATTATAGCATTAATTCAAAATTAGCATGAATTAATTCTTACTATAATTAATTATAATTTATTCCACTAAAAAACTACAATTGAACTCCTCAATATGAATTTCAAAAATTCAATAACACTTATTTTAACTCCCGTATTAAGATCTCAAATACCAGTTAATTAAATTAAATCACTAAAAATTTAATTTAATCAACTAATTAAATTCTTTACAATTCTGGTTAAACTATTTCATGTGACGGATACAAAATCCACCGGTCGGGTTTTCACATGAAAACTTATAAGCTTACATAAAGGGGCATCATCAAACTCAAACCTGAGTCATGGATTCTATCAACTAATTATTATTCACAAATGTTATTCGTTATTGTCCAATCTATTAGGCATACACTAACTTTGAATAGAGTCGTACCTTTTGATAAATCACAACAATAAACAAATTACATTGATCATAATAATTATATCAAGATTAGGAGTATAAGCTCATTTAATGAATCAGAAAAAATGTTTTATATATTTAGTACAAAAACATATTTTCTCTTCTTTGTCCGTTCAATATACACTGAGTATGCTAGCACAAGAAGTTGGAGTAAAATCACTCCCATAATCAAGACAAATTATACTACAATCTTGTGCTACAATCGTCAAGATATTTTATCCAATAATATCTTTGATTGTGAACATAGTTTATTAATTATGAGAACCAACAATTTAATCTTCTGTGCATGAGCTAAGACTCCATACACTAAATTGTCTACTACATAACTAAAAGGACACACATGTAACAAATGATCTTTTTGAAATAGTACTTTATTGAATTGAATAAATTAAATAATTGTTCCATAAAGAATAAAACAAACTACTATGTCTAAATCGCATAGTTAATAGTATATCCCAACACTATATTCATTGTAGACTCATAACCACGTGTCTATTACTCTAACACCCATTCCTTTTAGATGCTTGTCAAAAATCTTCTGTGTCAAGATCTTTGTAAACGGTTCAACCAAATTATCCTCTGAGGCAATCTTCAACACTCTTGCATCACCTCTCTGAGTTATGTCCCGAATTAAGTGATATTTACGCTCAATATGTTTACTCTTTTTATGGCTTCTTGGTTCCTTCGAGTTTGTAACTGCACCACTATTGTCACAATAAAGTACAATCGGTGCTTGAACCGAAGGAACTACATTAGGCTCTTTCAGAAAGTTCCTGAGCCAAACAGCCTCTTTAGCTGCCTCAGATGCAGCCACATATTCGGCTTCCATGGTGGAATCAGAAACACATGATTGCTTGACTCCTCCAACTTATGACTCCACCTCCTAAGGTAAAAACATATCCTGAGGTAGATTTTCTAGAGTCTCTATCTGGCTAGAAATCTGAATCAGTATAGCCAATGGGTGCAAGATCACCTGAGTGGTACACCAACATATAATCCCTAGTCCATTTCAAGTACTTGATTCTATGCTTAATGGCAATCCAGTGTTCTCGTCCAGGGTTCGACTGAAATCTACTAACCATGCCAACAACAAAGCAGATATCAGGTCTGGTACATAGCATAGCATACATGAGACTCCAAACAACAGAAGCATAAGGGACCGACTTCATTTTTTCTATCTCATTAGTCGTTTTTGGGGACTGATCCTTCGATATAGAGATTCCATGTCTAAAAGGGAGAAAGCCTTTCTTGGAATCTTGCATGCTAAACCTGGTGAGAATAGTATCAATATAAAGTTCTTGGGACAAGCCTAATATCATTTGCTTGCGATCTCACATAAGCTTGATCCCAAGTCTTTCATATCGAAACGTGAGGACAACCATTCCTTTACTGAATTCAACATGCTCACATTATTTCCTATGAGCAAAATATCATCTACGTGCAAAACCAAAAATGTAACTTTATCTACATTCCACTTCTTATAGACACAAGACTCATTTTCACATTGATTAAAATCGAAGGTCTTAATCGATGCATCAAAACAAGTGTTCCATGCTCTAGAAGCTTGTTTCAGTCCATAAATGGATTTCTTTAATTTACACAACATGTGCTCATTGCCACTTTTAATGAAACCAACTGGTTTTGCCATGTAGATGCACTCATCAAGACTTCCATTTAGAAAATTTGTCTTGACATCCATTTGCCCGATCTCATAATCATAATGAAAAGCAATGGATAAGAGAATCCTAATGGATTTAAGCATGGCTACTGGCGAAAAGGTTTCCTCATAATCGATCCCTTCTTTTTGAATAAACCCTTTTGCAACAAGCCTAGCTTTAAAAGCTTGCACTTTTCCATCCACTCCTCTCTTTTTCTTATAGATCCATCTACAACCAATGCGTTTGACTCCAGTAGGTGGTTCTACAAGATCCCAGACTTGATTGGAGTACATGGACTCCATTTCATATTTCATAGCATGAACCCATTTATCAACATCTATATCCTGTAGTGCTTCATCGTAATTAATAGATTCTGTATTAGGCTCTTCAGGGATTCTATCATAAGATTCTCCCAAGAGCGCAAACCGGAGAGGTTTTCTAATAATTCTCCCACTACGATTAGTCACTATAGGTGGAGGCTACTTTTGTTGTTGAATCACAACATCATTTTCTGTAACTAAAGCCTCAATGTTGTCCTCCACACCTTGCGGTGCTGGGATATCATTAACTTCTTCATGGAGTGCTGGTTGCAGAACAATTTGAGGTTGTTCAACAATTTGAGGTTGTTCAACATTACTCCCACTACTTTAGGGTAGTGAGATGTCATGCAATTACTCTTGTGAAATCTGCTGCTTATTGACCTTTATCCCACTACGATAATGCAGTGGTATGTCAATACTGGCTTCCGAGATACGTTCTAGAGATGAGTTTTTAGTTACTCCATTATTTAATTCCTGTAAAACTAGTTTACTTCTAGGAATGTGGTTCGTTAAATAGTCCTCTTCTAAAAATCTGGCATTTGTCGTAACAATTACTTCTTTTCTTTGGGACAATAAAACAAATCGCCTTTAGTTCCTTTTGGATATCCAATAAACCTGCATAATTCTGTTCTTGATTCCAATTTATCCACTTTCCCTTTCAGCACATGTGCTGGACAACCCCAAACCCGAATGTGTTGTTAACTTGGCTTGCGCCCAGTCCACAATTCTACTGGAGTTGAAGATACTGACTTTGAAGGAACCAAATTTAGAATGTAATTTTTTGTTTCTAAAGCATATCCCCAAAAAGGAGGAGGCAAATCGGAATAACTTAACATTGATCTAACCATTTCCATAAGGTCCTATTTCTTTTTTCTGCCACACCATTTTGTTGTGGTGTTCTTGGGGCAGATAATTGAGATGTAATTCCACTATCTGATAAATATTTTATGAATTCCGCAGAAAGGTATTCACCACCACGATCAGATCGCAATGTTTTGATATATTTATCATGTCGTTTCTCCGTTTCCGTCTTAAATTCTTTGAACTTCTCAAAGTATTCAGACTTACGTCGCAACAGATAAATGTATCCATATTTTGAAAAATCATCTCTGAAAGTCACAAAATAATCAAAACCACTTCTTGCTTGTATACTCATAGGGCCACACAAATAAGAGTGAATTAATTCAAGCTTATCGATGGCTCTATTTTCTTTTGAGGAAAAATGTCTCTTGGTCATTTTACCTTCTAAACATGACGCATGTTGGTAGTGACTCCACTTTCAATGAATTCAAAGGTCCATCAGAGACCAATCTCGAAATCCTATTTAGATTTATATGACCTAGACGTAAGTGCCACAAATAAGTTTGTCTCAATTCAGAAATAAGTTTTCTTTTATGTGGCAGATTAATGTTATTTAATTCTTTTGGTTGTTGTAGCACATGAGGATATATATCAAGAATATAAAGGTCATGTACTCTAGCAGCAGTGTAGATAAAACTTTTATTAAACTTAATAACACCAGAGTTATTAGCAAAATAAACATTATAACCAGCATCCATTATTTTCGAAATCGAAATCAAATTCCTTCTAATAGAAGGTACATAGAGAACATCTTTTAAAACTAAAACTCTATCACTACTAAACGAAACTCTAATATCTCCTAAAGCTAAAGCTAAAGTTGGTGTTGACTTGCCATTGGCTTGAAAAATGCAAACTTCATTCTCACTTAGCCGTGACGTTTCCTGAAACCCCTGCAAAGTAGTGCAGATATGATTAGTGGCTCCCGAATCTACACACCAAAACATGGTAGAAACAGCCGCTAAACAAGTTTCAACGACATTTAAATTTGAATTACCTTGCTTATTCAACTTTTCCAGATAGGCAAGGCATTGCTTCTTGTGATGTCCAGGTTGCTTGCAATGATAGCACTTGTCTTTGGGATTTTTCACACCAGCCGCACCAGCAGGTGCCAAAACCTTTTGAGCCTTCTTCTTTTTCTTACTGACTTTCGACTTAGAAACCGAAGCTTTCTCAACATTGAGTGCCACAACTGGAGCTTGTTGTTTGATAATTGATTCTGCTGCTTGCAGCTCATTCAATAATTTCGCTAGTGACAAATCCATTTTGTTCATGTTATAGTTCAAGCAAAATTGTTGAAAACTGTCAGGCAGAGTATGCAGGACCATCTCAACTTGAGACTCCTTATCAATCACAGCTACAAGGACCTCCAGTTCATTCAGAAGACTCATCATCTTCAGAACATGGTCCCTGACCGATGATCCTTCAGCCATCTTGGTGTTCAAAAGGGCTTTCATGGCTGTCTTCTTAGCTGCACGATTTTACTCACCGAACATCTCTTTGAGACTTTCGAGCATATCATAATCAGACCCTATAGACTGATGCTGATGTGGCAAAATATTCGCCATAGAGGCAAGAATGTAATATCGCGCCATCTCATCAGCCTTTACCCAGTTGTCATAGCCCTTAACCTGATCATCAGTAGCATTTTCAAGTTTTTATGGGCATTCCTAAGTGATTACAAATTTGTAACCTTCAGCAGTTAGGACAATATCAAGGTTTTTTTTCGAGTCAACATAATTCGGTCCTTCTAACTTGTTTTAGTTCAGAATTGAGGCAAGTAGGTTGAATGAAGACATGGTTAATCTGAGAGATATTCACATTAAATAGATCATTAATTATGTATTTAGATTAACTAAATTCAAAAGAGCACATTACACATATAACCATGCTCATTGAACAGTTAGATTCATTAGGGAAACTTAACTATTCATGCAAAATATATGAGTTTATCCCATAAATTAAAAACAGGACCAACTCAGATGGAGAGTAAACTGTTAATTTAAGATAGGTAAATATCACTTTTATAAACTCTAGTTTCATTGAATCAACATGTAACTCAGTTGGAGAGTTAATACAAGTAATCAAAATAACTAGAGGCAAAACTACAGTAATCAGCTATAATGAACTTATCCGATGTGAAAGAAGACCTATGTCAACATATAAATTCATTATATTACTGTAAAACATGATTGAAAATCATGAGAATTGAACCCTACCATCACTGATTTCTTTTAAAAAAAAATTCCAGAAAATAGAAAAAAGGCCAAATACCATCTAAAAGACCTCGAATGCCCGAAAAACGACGTACATCATCAGGTTTTGCAAAATGGGCCGTTTCCGATGAACCTACCAAATTTGAGGTCAATCGGAGTTTGACAGAATTTCAGAATTCCAAATTAATCACCTATTACTAGAATTCTGTTTTTGGCGTTTTTAAGGGATTTAATTATTTTTACTGGTTCAAATCACATAATATACAGATGTATGTTAAAATATGATTTCAGAACTCAAAATAATATTTTTATTATTATTTAATAAAAACGTGTTCAGACAGAATTGTAAAAAATATTAATACAAACTAATATCATACAAAACAGTCAAGTTTTTATTAATATAACACTATCTCTGATTATGGACAAAACACAACTAAAACAGATTAATAGTATTAATTCACTGTTTATGCATATGTATATTAACCCATAATTACGGAATTAATAGCATTCAAAAAACAGTCACGTTTTTATTAAAAAATAAATTGCTATTCATCAAAAACGTAATTAAACAGATTGTCATTAATATAATATCACTGTTTATGCATGTGTATATTAATTCATAATTTCAGAATTAAGATACTAATAAAACCAATCACGATTTTGACATAGAAAAATCATACCAAACGTGTATCATTTAAAACACACGTTTTAATATTACTCTATTCATGATGTATTACATTATCTAGTTAGATGTAAGACGACGTCTGATACCAATTGTTAGAACATGCGCAGTGGAAGCAAGCATACAATCCAGGCATCAAATACATGTAAACTAGACAATGCTATAATCACAAGATTAGAAACACTAACCTATTGAAATCGTTGCACAAATCTTCCAACAACAAGAATCCAGGACTGCAGTCTTCTGCTATATGCCTAGTAAAACCTTGGACAATTTTGCTTTTGGGTGGGCAAAAACAATACAACTCTAAAAGTAAGTAATTAGGTGAAATTAGTCTTCTTTAAGTAGAGTTATTTTTGGCCGAAATTATGCTACCAAAAACGTGTAGGATTCTACTTCTTACAAATACAATCTCACTCCAGCTCTACTAGATGACTTTCCTCCCAAGTCACTTTTTACCCAAGTCTTGTTAAGGTTTTTACTAGGTATAGCAGGGACCACAGAAATAATAAGAGGCTAGTAATTATTGCATTAATTCGAAATTAGCATGAATAAATTCTTACTATAATTAATTATAATTTATTCCACTAAAAACTGCAATTGAACTCCTCAATATGAATTTCGAAAATTCAATAACACTTATTTTAACTCTCAAATACTAGTTAATTAAATTAAATCACTGAAAATTTAATTTAATCAACTAATTAAATCCTACAACTCTGCTTAAACTATTTCATGTGATGGACACAAAATGAAATTTTTTCCTTCCTATACCATATATGAAACCTTATTACCAAAAATGTGCATATTTTTACAATTACCCGCCATGTTTATATTTTTCCTACAAAATTTATACCATTCATTAAATACCCAACATTAAGAGTTGATTCCTTCCAAATTAGGCGCCTACAAATCTGGGACTAAATATTTGAATTGATTATAGCGACGTTAATATCTAATTTGAAACGGAAATCACGAATTAGACTTTATCTTCAATTTCAAATCAAATCATTCTGCAAAAACAATGTTCGTCGATATTCTTTCATAATCAACAAACCAAAAAACCGACAAAAATTCAACAAATTCGAAATCAAATTGTAGCTACTCTGTTCTTCCATCTACTCTGTTCTTCGACTTTTTTTTCAGATTTCACTCAAGTGTAGTGAAGGGAAGAAGAAGGAGTCGCTATGGCGGTCTGTCGCTGAGAGCTTTTAGAGGGGGATGACCAGCTTTCTTTTTTTTTCGCCAGGGTTACATGGGGAAAATTTGATTATAAAAAATGGGTCTCATCTCTATATTTTTTGAGAAGAAGAAGGAATGGAGAAGAGGAAGAAAGGGGAGGGGAAAAACGGCGCTGGTCTTAGGAATTAGGAGGAGCTGATTAAAATTGCTATGTTACTAATTTTATAAAGTCTAATTTTATGTTAATATCTAAAAAATTCCTAAATCTACAAATAAACTATAAATCAGTTTAAATATGTATAAAACAATATTGTTTTTAAGGGTATCTACAAAATTACTACATTTATACTACAATTTAACTACAATCTATGTTAAAAAAAATGTTGACTAAAAAATTCTCTTCATCTACAAAATTTCTACAAATAAATGACAAATCAGTTTAAGTATTGTATAAATCTGTATTGTTTTTAAGGGTATCTAGAAAATTACGACATTTATACTATAATTAAACTACAATCTATGTTGAAAAAAGATGTTGACTACAAAATTTTCTCTTCATCTATAAAATTTCTACAAATAAACTAAAAATCAGTTTAAGTATTGTATAAAGCTGTATTGTTTTTAAGGGTATCTACAAAGTTACTACATTTAAACTACAATTAAACTACAATCTATGTTGAAAAAAAATGTTGACTACAAAATTTTCTCTTCATCTACAAAATTTCTACAAAAAGAACTACAAATCAGTTTAAGGTGTCAGGGTGAAGCTTAGTCTTTAAAAGTTGAATCTTTGAATCAAAGTCAGAAGAAGGGGTAGGAGGTTGATTGGTTTCAGGGATGATTTGAATTCGACAAGCACCAGAGAGTGAAGAAAGAGAGGATTTTGAACAAACCCAGTTGGAGATTTTCTTGGGAAGCTTTAAAGTTGAGAGCTTTATCACCATTGAAGTTGCTCAGTCGTCACTTGTATTTCAACGAAAAAAGAACATTATAAATGGAAGGTAAATACTATATAGAATTTTGAGATGGACAAAATACGAGAATTAAGCAAGGTTGATATGAAATGGAGGATGCAGAAAAATAGCATAGAACTGAATTGTGAACAGGGAACATAATCAGAAGAACAAAATCGGTAAAGGGAGCAGACAAACCCAGAACTAAAAAAATAGACTACTAAAAAGAGTATTTTCTCTTGGGAGAATGGGCAATGGAATTTTGTTTGGTTTCAGAAAAGGTAAATGGTAAAAAGAACATGGGTATGGGTAAAAACGTGGGTATGGTGAGGAGTTAGGAGAGAGAAACGTGGGATATATGGACACCTTTAATTAAGGAGTAAAAAACGTCCAATTAATTAGACCCTTAATTAAGTATGGTATAGAATTGGTAATTTGGTATACTAAGTGTAATTAAGTCAAACCTTAAACATTGAGGGTAATAAGGTTTCCTATGTGCCATAGGAATGTAAAAATTCCATACAAAATCCACCAGCCGGGTTTTCACATGAAAACTTATAAGCATACATAAAGGGGTATCATCAAACTCAAAACCGAGTCATAGATTCTATCAACTAATTATTATTCACAAATTTTATTCGTTATTGTCCAATCTATTAGGCATACACTAAATCTGAATAGAATCGTACCTTTTGATAAATCAAAACAATAAACAAATTACATTGATCATAATAATTATATCAAGATTAGGAGTATAAGCTCATTTAATGAATTAGAGAAAATATTTTATATATTCAGTACAAAAACATCTTTTCTCTACTTTATCCGTTCAATATACACTGAGTATACTAGCACAAGAAGTCGGAGTAAACCACTCCCATAATCAAGACAAATTATACTATAATCTTGTGCTACAATCATCAAGATATTTTGTCCAATAATATCTTTGATTGTGAACATAGTTTATTAATTATGAGAACCAACAATTTAAGCTTATGTGCATGAGCTAAGACTCCATACACTAAATTGTCTACTACATAACTAAAAGGACACACATGTAACAAATGATCTATTTAAAATAGTACTTTATTGAATTGAATAAATTAAATAAACAATTATTCCATAAAAAATAAAGCAAACTACTATGTCTAAACCGCATGGTTAATAGTATATCCCAAAACTATCTTCATTGTACCTATCTTTTTAAATTGTTCACAAGTTCTGCCGGATGATTGTTCAAAGTTAGCAAAGACAAGAGGGTCGCAACCACTATCCAGGAAAATTAAAACAACTATGAACATGTCCAAACGGGGAATATAGATGCAACCATTGTCCCAATAAGAAGACAAAGTTAATATTCAATCGAATTGCTTTATCTGTCTTTCGGAGAAGGAGATGATCCATAAAATTTCATGGTCTCCTAATATATAACACTTGTTCCACCTAGTATTTTCAATCGCATTATGTTTTCACTGTAATTTCCATGGTATTCTTTGTGAAGGTTCGCTGGATTTAGATGGTGAGACAAGAAGAGAGAGGAGGAGGAGGAGATGAGAGCGACAGTACTCGGCTTGGTCTATAGTTATGCAGTTTTTCCAAAATATAAAAGAACGACTTAACATGCGCTTAGAATTTCTCAAAAGACAAGTAAATCTACTGTATCAGAAGGCTACTGAAACACGCGGGCTCATCCCCAAGTTGACTGAAATTGCAGATGAATTCAGACAGACAGGTACTACACTGATGGTTAGAATGGAAAAAGTGACAGTAGCGACTTTCTTCTTGGGGTTTTGATGGAGGTCTTAAGCAAGTAACACAATCAACGGGAGCCTCATTCTACTTAGAAAGAAATAG
The DNA here is from genome assembly GCA_005239525.1 of Nicotiana knightiana. Classification (NCBI taxonomy): domain Eukaryota; kingdom Viridiplantae; phylum Streptophyta; class Magnoliopsida; order Solanales; family Solanaceae; genus Nicotiana; species Nicotiana knightiana. The sequence goes on along the minus strand of ML421560.1, from coordinate 11,288 downwards.
CTTCGACAAATTAACTCACCTACTCAAATAAGAGCTAGCAATCGAATTATTACCAGGGGGACTGCACTCCCCTTGCTCTGTCCACACTACTCAAGTTTACACTATAGCTTCTGCAACAAGTGAGAATTTCCTCAAGGATGTTCAAACCTGAAATAATTAAAAAAAAAATTCTGACAAAGGATGTTCAATATACGTTATGTACCTCTAAAACCTAATATTTTACCTATACGCAATGTAATTTTCCGACAAAGGGTGGTCAATTGACCACCCTAAGCAAAGTGTGGCTCCGCCCATGTCTGCAACCTGGATTGTCAAAACCATCTCCTGGGTTATAAGAAACACTGTGCTATGTTTAAGTAAATAGAGTTGCAGTTAAGCTTATTGATCAAGTCTAAGTGCAACACAGAATAATCCTCAAAAAGCACGAGGGACAGACACGAGACTATAGCAATTTTTCTTTAAAACAACGGAGTCCGGTCAGCTTGCGTGCATCTAGACTATTGTATTGGGTACCTACTACCTCCCATCAGTACATACGACTGAGTTACTTCGTCACGCTAATCCACATCGTGGGAGGCTTATTCACTCTATGTTGAACATATGCAGCTATCCATTTTGACACTTTTCAAGAAAACTAGCAAATTAAGCCACAACAAAGATCAAATTAAATAGATGTACAGGCATCTCCAAGAGTAATGTGCTTCAGAGTGGTCCAATTCAATGATAGAGAAGTGAATTTTTTAGCAAAAGAAGTGCTGAATTCAGAAATGCCATCTTAAGACATTCCAATCTCAATAGAAACCTCAATCAACTTTGTTACGGGACTTGGTATAACACTCGGAAAGATATTATTTTTCCTACATATATAAATAAAGTTCCGAACTTGCTCCCCATTCTCAAAATCTGAAACACTGCTAAAGAATGAAACAGAGAGCACAAAGGCCATCCATAATATTCGGACACGAATTGAACTATCTCAGGAAGTTGTTGTTAATAAAGGTACAATCAAAAGTCACAGACATCAATTCAGTAGAAAATGCTGTCACCATGACGACAGGCTGAAGCGACTTACAGATTCAAAACACAGCGCTGAGCAGTTAAAAGCATTCTTTTCATATCAAATCATTGAAAAATACGAGCTAAACCTCCGTTTCATGAACTGAGCAATTCTGACAAAATAATTTGCAATAACATACGTAGCGAAGGTTGTTTCATAAAGTACTTGTAGCACTAGAGGGATCTAGACACACTTCAAAGTTCAAGAGTATTTTGTGAGCATCTTATATCAAGGATACTGTAAGAATGTACTGAAACATCTTAAGAAAGAAATATAACCTTAAAGTCTATTTGCTGCAATTTAAGTCTTGACTGTAACTTTTAATACTACTAAACTCAATGTGAAGGTCTAGCAACTAAAATTTCAAATAATGAGCAACAGTGGTAACTTGGGAAAAGATTGACACTGTTTGTACCCATGAAGACATAAAAGTCCAGGTAATCTAATGCCAAACATAAAGCAAATACCACTTAAGTACTACTAACATAATTAAAATGAAAAAGCTAGCAAGAGAAATGATTTTAATATAAACACTACAAATGACTTTTCTATATAATCCATTAGATTTTATTTCAATAAACTTATTGAAGGAAATAGTATCTTCTTATCATCTGATCATTAGGACTTAGGCCTACTTCAGTATAAAATATGTTTTACAGATAAATATTACTCTTATTTCTTAACCTTTCGAGTCTTTTTCGGTCCAGGCACTTCCATTGTACCTACAGAACATCCACATCTCCCTCGAAATATAAGAACAGCTCTTCCATTAGGAGGTGCCATCCTTTTAAGCTCAGCTTCCAATTCTCTATGATGATCGCGAGGTAACTCGAATAATCCCTTCTTATTGACTCCATCTTTTGCTGAGTTCTTAACACAATCTTCTGTCTCTAATTGTATATCAAATTCAGCAGCTTTCTTAAGCCCACGACAACCTGGTTTCCCACATCTCCTGCCTGTACATACTGTAACTGCCAAAAGAGCTATTCCAGCAAATAAAATACTAAGTCCTAAACAGATGTATACTACTGGCGCTTCATAAATTTCCTCTTTCACCTCAGAACTGATTGTTCTAAGAATTTCAGGTATTTTATTCACCAAAAGATTAACAGAAGGATACAGCAAAACCCCACAAGCACCAATCACAGCAATCAAAATCATTACATCAATCAAAGCAGAACGAGATTTTTCACAAGCAGGAATGCTCAATTGATTCTTGGAATTGGAAATGTTCTTTTTCTTTTGCATTTGATTGATTTTCCCCAATTTCATACAAGGGTCAGTTGAATTCTGTGATTTGGCCATGGTTTTTTCTTGGTCAAGTGGCAGTAAACAGACCATTTGAATTGAACCAAGAAACTGACAAAAATCCAATCTTTAACTTACCCCAACACCAAATTTCTCAATATAAATCAACCCATCTTGTATAATTCAGTAAAAGAATCATGGGTTTGAACGAACTAAAAGATTGGATTTTTTTGGGCTTAATTGTAACAATTCAATCAGAGTAAAATTCAAGATTCATATGGGGGACGAAAAAGACTGGATTTTTTGAGTACGGTGCGGAGACGGCAAGGAAGATCTTTTAGGAAGTCAAATAGTTAGCCATTTTTATCAGTTTGTTTGTATCACAAAGCGTGTAAGGTTCCTTCGTATGAAAGGGTTCATGTATTGAAGAATTATACACGCCAAGGATATTTCCACTTTTTCCTATCTATTTGGGCTATGGTCAGATGGGCCAACTGGTCCCATTTGTTCTTTTTTTACAAAGCCTGGACTTTTCTTGATTGGATCCATATGCACAATTTTGGAAAAGTTCTTTTTCAATAAGTTTTTGGACAAAGTTGCTATGTGATTTTAACGAAAAGTTTTATGGTGTGACTCGCACAACTGATATTAGTTGTGTAAAACTTCTTTTTATCTCATAAATTTATGAATTCATATCTATACACTTTTTCACAAATTATAATACAAAAAAAAAGCTTCATACAACTAGTGTCAGTTGTGTGAGACACAAAATAAAAAATTCTGGCTTTAACTAACTAATGGGGCAACGTTTGAAGTTGAAGAAAAGTAGTTATATAAAGGTGAAGTTGGACTAAGGTGTATGAAGGATGTTGTGCTTCGTTAGGCGGTTTTTAAAGAAAAATAAGTGAAAAGTAATTATAATTGGAGAAAATGTTATATAATTACTCCATTATAATTTCTTGCACTTCTTGTTAATGGGTGTCGATTTGAAAATTAGAAGTGTAAGAAAATTCATTAATTGAAAGAATCTTTAAATTCTTTAATGGATGTTCATTTGAATTTTTTATAATTCGTCTCATTATAATTGATCCAAGATGTCCCAATCGATCATGCCAAAGTACAAATGTATTGGAATCAGTAACCTTTTGGTTTACAGTAGAATGTGCCTCAATTGCACTAATTCTTGTCCAATACATGCCACAAGATAAAGATGGGAATTTCTCAATAACCCTCTTTTGGACAGAGACATTCTTGGTAATGATGAGATATTCAAGATTATTCTCATCTATTGTCTCAATATGATATCCATTTCGGCGGATATCTTTAAAACTCAACAAGTTACTTTTGGACTTGGAGGAGAACATTGAATTCTCTATGATAAGTATTGTTCCCTTAAGCAGAGTTATAGTAGCTCTTCCAGAGCCTTCAATTAAATTACTACTACCAGAAATTGTAGTAACATCTGCCTTACACATACTTAAATGAGAGAAATATTTCTTCTCTTTGAATATTGTATGTGTCGTACATGAATCAACTAAGCAAATATTGTATGCTCCTTAGAGAGGTCGTTGCCTTTCACTGCAGTGACGTAATGAACTATGTGATCTTCGGGGTCCATCGTGCCATCATATATTTTCAAGTATGGTGGCATTTTGAAGTTTTTGGGTATGGGGTGTGGGGCTTCTTCTTCGCTGTATGGTTGTTCGACGAACCGACCAACATCCCGTTTGGGCAGGAGCTTTGGGGCCCCGAGTATCTTGTCGACCCTTTCCTGGTGTTCTTTCATCTGGTCTCGTAATGCTTTATTTTCATTTTTCATTTCTTCCATCTTCTTTAGTATAGCAGCGAGTGCGTGATTGCCTGCATCAACGGTGGTGTTAGTGTTACCTGTTGGGCGGGGAGCTGGTTACTCGTTAATAGTTACGACATCAGCTAGCGTGGCGTTTTGAGTTGCTCCCTGAGTTGGCATGTACATGAAGTTGCTCAGTGTACTTGTCAGCCATGCTTCTAGCAGTTTCTTTATTGCCGGTGGGGCTTCCTCGGTTGTGGACGTGGAGGCATCCCTTTCTCGAGTGACTGTCATACTTCCGAGAGGGGGAGGTGAACCACTCTGTCCTGGTGTGACGCTTGGTGTCATGCTTTCTTCTCCCCCACCACCAGCTTCGTTGATGGTGCTCATGAGGTTGGCGGTGAAATCTGCTATGGTTTTTAGCTTTTCTTCTCATTTCTCTGCCATTATTAGTTCGTGCGAATGAAAAGAGATGACTGATGTATGTGCTTGTTTTTTTTAGATCTAACAGAAATTATAGGCTTTAACTAGAAATTCCCCACAGACAGTGCCAAATTGTTTTACCAAAAATATGTTAATCCCCTTTTTACACGATGTAACGAAAGAAATGTAGGATTAATCCTAGTTAAGCTTAATGGCAGTTAGATCTATGAATCTGATGATGGATGGGATAAAGCTAAGCACTGCAGTAGTAAATGCAAGACAAAGATACGAGTGATGATTGATAATGAATACACGAATGAATATGCATATTAAATGCATGCAATGTCAATCATTGTAATAATAAAGTATATCTCGCCCAAATATTCAATGGTCAGAGTCAATCAACTCTTTGTCAGCAGTGTGGATGATGGAAGAATGTGGATGGAATACAAGGTTCTTGGATCTTGTATATGAAAGGATATCTTCCAACTTGAGAATCAATAGAAAAGACAAGTTTTGTATATTCTTCACTAGTCAATGTTACAAAGAGTTCCTTCAGAAAGTTTCAGATCCCTTTTTTCTCTTTTTCTTTTCCTATATATAGGGAACATTCTTTTGAAACCCTAAAAATTACAAGGGGGAGAATATTCTATCTTCCTAACCTCAAAATCATCCTACCGTTATTGTCCATTTTTCTGTTCGAACCAACGTCAACCTCTTTCGAGAAAGATTCTCCGTCTCCAAATATTGGCCGACTTAGACTTCAACCACGACCACGACCAACGAAGCCACTAAGTCTGATCCAAATTTTGACCAATATCGTTAGTCCCTCCGCTTATTATTGTCGTGGCTTCCTCGTCCTTGATAGGCGAATTGTCCATGCCCGTTATGAAAGAAATTTGGTCGAGATGGTTGGATTGATCAAAACCAGGTTATTAATTTTCGGTAGGGCTGCGGTTGGCGTGGGTGACGTCAGATGTAGTCACTGTCATGCACGTCATCATTATGCATCTTCTCGATACAGGTTCTGCACTGTTGGTGCTTCGATTCTAGTGCCATTGACGGCTTTTAGCCTTGATTTTGATGCCACTCAGCTCTATAAATAGGGAAGGGGTTTCTCATTTCAAATTTTTACCGTTTCTCTCTTCTTAGACATCCATTCTAGCTGTGTGTTTCTTCTCCATTCTTTGTGATCTTTTTACTTCCAATTTCCAGTTCATTTCTCAATCACTAACCCCATTTTCTCATCTTGTTGCTCATATATTATATTGTCGTCATGTCGACTCCTCATCTTAGTCACGATGATGTTTCCGATGCTACCCCGTTTTTCAGTGGCCATTCTCCCTACTGACGAGGAGGTTTTGATCGAAGGAGATGACAGTTTTCCCACCGTTAAGGAGGTGGTGCCTAAAAACCTTACGATTAGGAATGATTTTCCTAAAGGACCCGCTCCTGCTCCTGAGCATGAGCTTTCTGAATCGGGGGAGGCCGAATACGCTGATATGAGGGCTAAGTACTGCATCTCTCCTCATGTCGAGATCGTCCCTGCAGAATGTAATACCGTTCAGGCTCACCGGACCGGGTTTTGCGCCTTCTACGCCTACCCGTTCACGATTGGCTACACCCTTCCTCTTCCTCGGTTAGCAGAAGAATTTTGTCGCTTTTATGAAGTTTGCATGGTGCAGCTTTCTCCTAACCTTTATAAGGTCTTCCCGATGCTGGCTAAGTACGCAAAACTGACCGATTGCGAGGTCGACCTTCACCACTTGTTGTACCTGTTCTCGCCTACCTTCATCTAAGGTACTATGATACATTTGCGGAATCAGGGGACGAAGGGACTAGTGGCCGGAATGGATAATAAGGCGAGTCGACTATTCTGGCGGAAGTACTTCTTCGTCATAACTAGGCAATTGGTAGCAGACTTGGCTGGGTTTCCTGAGAGGTGGAATTGTAGTCGTAAGTACCTTCTCGTACCCTCTGCCATTCATTCTTTGTTATTTTCTTTTTTTTCGGCCTCTGATACGTTCACCGCCTTATTTTTAGCTGTGAAACATTCTCCTTCCCTCGTCTTGGACATGGAGAGTTGGGTGGCTAGTGTGTTGCCCCATGTTGTGGGAATTTGTGACTGGGCTTCTTTTCACAAGCGCTATGGACCTAAGATCCCATCTCATAAGTATTCCTATTCTCTTGTTCGCTTTCGTTCCTTACTGTTTTTTGACTTAACTTCTCGTTGGTGCCAGGTCTGTGGGTTTCTAAGAAGGAGAAGGCACCTGCTCTTGCTTTTTGCCAGAAGGTGGCCTCGGCTGCAATGGAGTTCACTTTAGTCGAGTCTGTGCGAGGTCACACTGAGACTTTGCGGTCAGGGGAGCCCGCCTCTTCGGACGTCGTTACCCCCGACGAGGCCCTACCTCAACAAGTTCTCCTCCTTATCGGCGAATCATCTTATGGCGAAGAACCGTCGCCGAGGAAGAGATGGAGGGTGGAAAGGGGGAAGGTTGTGGCTGCGAAAGAGACAGAAAAAATCATGACTCTGGAGGCGTGGCCGAAGTCGTTTCCGGCCGTAGAGGCGGCTGCTATGTCAGAATCTGTTTTGGAGGAGAGACCTTCCAGGGTCGAGGAGACAGGAACTGGCGAAGAGTTTGTGCGGGTTGTGAAGGGTAGCTCTTCGTCGGCGATGAGAAAAGACGGTGGTGCCTGCGCAGGGGATGTCGATTCTGGCTCCGATATCGAACCTGAGGAGATACGGGCCTTTACAGAGAGGGCGAATCGTGTGGAGATAAGGGCAAAGGGTCCTAATCACCACATAGTCATTCCCGTAAACTTCAACCTTTTGGTTGACACCGAGCGTGTGGCGCTGTCGTTTTCCCCTTTGTGCGCTGAGGTAGAGAACAGAACGCTGCAGATGTTAAAGATGTCGACCTCTCCCTTGGCACTCAGGAATGGCCCTACGGGTGAGTATTTTCTTCTAAGCTTTTGCATGTTCCGCTAGTATCGCTTTTACCTTGGATAATTTTCTTTCTTTTTGCTTGCTAGACTCTCATCCTCGACATTGAGCGTGACCGGCGGGAGGAGGAGATGGTTGCTCACTATAGGAGGATGGAATTCAAGTACAGGGAGTACCGCTCTAAGTACCGGAAGGTGGTCAGGAGCGTTGGTGAAGATGACTAATTCCAGGAACTGCATGATGAGACTGGGAGGAAAGATGAAGAGCTGAAAAAGAAGGACGAGGATATTATGAAGGCTACTAGCCGGTGTCACACCTCCTTTTTCACCGATAAGGGTAATAAGGGAGTTTTTCCATTTTAAGTGACATAATCAAAATGGAATTATTTATTTATTTAGAGTCGCCACTTGGGATAATTATATGGTGTCCCAAGTCACCGGTTTAAATCCCAAATTGAGGAAATTTGACTCTGTTCTAAAGTCTGCGAAATCAGAAGAACGGGTAAGGAATTATGTTAACCCGGGAGAAGGTGTTAGGCATTCCCGAGTTCTGTGGTTTTAGCACGGTCGCTTTAATCATACCTGACTTAATTAAATTATTTAATTACGTATTTTAGAACCTATGTGTATTTTATCTATTACCGCTTTTTTAAATTACTTGATTATTCGTGATTATGAAATTATCTTGAAACGAGTCACACGGACGCGTATTCATTTTATTTAGTGCGCTAAAAATTGCGTCACGCGTACGTATACATAATTAATAGCACTTAATTAATATTAAAATTATTTGGCTAAAGTCACTCGAACGTGTACCTTGATTTTGGTCGCATAACCTTCTGTTGCAACTAAACACAAACATTATTCATTAGAAACCAAGCTACTCAGGAAAAGATCAATCACCAATCTCTACAACAAAACAGAAGGGATCTTTCGAATTATTTAGCTGAATTTGAATATGGAGCTCTAATAAGAAAATAGAGCTTCTTCACATTAGGCGCACTATTATTGAAACCTATAATACATTCATTTTGTTTGGTGGATTACGAATCATGTCACGCGTACGTGTACACAATTAATAACACTTTAATATTTTAAAATATTCGGCCGAAATCGCGCGAACGCGTACTTCGATATATTTTGGAAATCGATGCTTAAATCATGTCATGCGTACGTGTATTTTATAATTCAAACTTAAGCTCGACATTTCACGGTCATGGTCTTGAAATGAAAGGAGGGAAAGACTTCTTAATGTATTCGATATTCAGAGAGTTGAAAAGTGGAGATTATTAGGCTCCCCAAAAAAATGGCTCGAACTGGTTCTTAAACTTAGAGCTCGATCCACACAGGTGAATATTCAAGGGAAGTTATTTTGTTTAGGAAAACTCAAATTTGGTTAGGGATGATTCCTAGAGCCCTGTGTAATATTTTTCCCCATTCCTGATTTATGGAGGTAGGAGAAAGTGACAAACCAGGGAAGCTTTCTCTTTAGAATTAGTAGCTTCTTTTGTAATTCTAGTTTCATGATAGTTAGCATATGACAGTAGCTTTATATTGGTTCAATATGCAAGCTACTATGTTGATATTTGCTTAATGGTCTAAAATATTCATGCACATATTAATCTTCTCTCTTCCTATGCAACTATCAACTAATTATGAATTTTCATGGGTCTAGCTTCTCTTCATTACGTACAAGATGTCATGGCCATCGTGCATCACATAAAAGATGTTGAAACAATATCACGTAAGCTTATAGAAGAAGCTTAGTGCCCAAGGTCGCGCGAACGCGTACCTCAATTTATTTTTGGGATCATAATTATGTCACACGNTTCTTTGTCTTAACCATGCTTGTGTCAGGATATATGAAGGCCTAAACCGATCAACGATGCCCTTTGTGGGTTTTCACCAATTGACCTCTCTCATTTTTCTTTTTCTCAACTCACTATCGCCTTATAGTGCTCGTGAAGGTTTTCACCAATAAGACTCTCTCATTTTGTTTTTCTCTCTTTACAATGGCCGAGGCATCACCGTAATACACCAACTTAGCATCCTCGAAAGCTGATCAGAAGGTCTTAAAAGGTAAAGGTAAAAAGAACTATTCAACTGAATTACAATTTTTGGAACCATTTTGACGGAAAACTGTCGAAAAATAAAATAAAATCATGCCCCAGTTTCTTTGAATACTGGGAAATGTGGATTTTTGTTTTAGTATGACCGAACCCCAGAGTGAGGCTGCCTACGTATCCTTTCGGAATCAGGTCAGACGTAGTTCAATTA
>ML421554.1:0-22243 GCA_005239525.1 Nicotiana knightiana | reverse complement strand
CTTAACACGCGGTATATTGGGCCTTATAGGATCATTTGGAGATTGGGCCAAATAGCTTATGAGCTAGAATTGCCCATAGAATTGGAGACTGTCCATCCGGCTTTTCACGTATCCATGGTACATAAGTGCATTGGCGATCATATTCGAGTGGTGCCCATAGATGATGTACAGATTACGAAGGACTTATCATACGAGGAAATTCCGGTTGCGATCCTAGACCGACATATTCGCAAACTTCGGAATAAGGAGGTAGCCTCTATGAAGGTTTTATGGAGAAGCAAGAATGTAGAAGAGATGACGTGGGAAGCGAAGGAAGAAATAAAGTCTAAATATCCCCACCTATTTCAAACTAGATATATGGATCGAGGAGGGATACCTCAGCACAGCCCTATTCAGGCCAGTAGGTTATCAGGTAAGCTTTTATTTTTGACTCTCAGAATTTACAATGGACAGTTGTGTGAGGCGAAGTATTGCTATTTATAGACAGCGGCCATGTGTGGCATATATAATATGTTTTATGGCTGCGTACAGGTTGGTTTTAGTCTAGTGTAAGGAAGAGACTCTGGTAAAATTTTCCCAAAGTACCTAAGAGTAGACATTCCAGGACGAATGTTTCTTAGGAGGAAGGATGTTACTACTCGTGTTTCTCGTACGTTAAAGTTTCGTCTTCAGTTAATTGACATAGACTCGGGCATGAGATTATCTTGATGTTAGCATATTTATGCTAGTTATAACAAGCAATAAGTAAGTGCCATAAAGGAAAGGGTACACGAATTAAAGAAAATGAGTTTTCTTGAAGGTTGTCGATTTGGGATAAAGTACGGTCCGAGCTATAATACCCGATACTTATGAACCAGTATCATACAAGGTACCATATGACCGTGATAGTAGGATATATAAAGTGTGTTAAAGTGAGTAGTATTTTAAGTAATTTGAGATAATTTTTAATTATGTGGGTAATTGATTAATTATTGGATAATTAATTAAAGAGTGAGATAAAGATTTATCCCTCCCCCAACGTGGCAAGAAACCCATTTCCCTTTAATGACTAAGCACTAAAGGATCCAAGGTGTCACACTTTGAAAGAAATGTGACACCAAGCATTAATTAAAGGGAACCACTTAAAGTTAAGGATAATTCCCTAACTCAATTCATTTTTCTAATCTCTTAGAAAGATTCTGCCAAGAATATTACAATACAATCACATTCTAATCCAAGGATCATAGGAACGTGAATTTATTTTCCAAATAGCAACACTTCATATTTGGAATACAACACTTCATATCAGAACGTTAGAAATTCCAACAAGAATTATTAGCACATTAGCAACGTGAGATTTTGCGATTCTAAGGGAGTACAGTGCAACCTTTTCCAAGAATATCATACGGGTTTTTTTACTACTTCAGGTATGTTAAGGCTAAGTTCTTCCTTCATTTTGCATGATCTCGTAATTACACAAGTTTGATAACAAGGTATAGAGAAAAAAATTCATATCCCGAAATTTACATATATTTTTCCTAGTCCTATAAGTACAATATTCAATTAAGTATTTCCTTCTTCCAGTCAAAAGAGCAGGGAGTCTATATATACAGTATTACAGTATTTTCATTACCATCGAGCTATAATCGATGGGCAGACCCCTATTAGGCAACCTCTGATCATATGGTAAGTTATATACCGAGCTTACTGTGGTCGAGTGCCTATGAGCGAGCCCAGTTGGCCGAGATACAGAACCTAGTATGGCCGAGCACCTATGAGCGAGCCTACTACGACAGAGCAATTATATACATATACCGAGCCTTATAAGGCCGGACAACTATTTTACTTACTATATTGAGAGAATAGAGTCAGTATCAGTAGGTGAGCATATCTTCATATTATCTTCGACCCCCAGTTGCTTTCAGTTATTGTATTATCAGTTCAGGTTCAGCTCTCAGTATATTGTTCTTACATACTCGGTACATTATTTTGTACTGACGTCCCTTTCTGGGGGCGCTGCATTTCATACGTGCAGGTTCGTGCAAGTTCTGACAGACAGACGGGTAGACCTCCTCAATAGGTGTTGCCCGAGTTCAGCTTTATCAGTAAGCTCCCCGTCTTTCGAAGTTGTCGGGTTAGAAGTTTTGTGTACATCTTGTATATATATATATATATATATGTGGATAGTTTATGGGTATGTCGGGGCTCTATTCCGATCACAGTATATCTATCAGTAGAAGCTTGTAGACATATTCTGTCAGTTAGTGCAGTATTTTGTCTGAAAGATTGAAAAATAAGACATGTTAGGTATATTAGGAGTTGGATTGGGCCAACTATTGGGCATGTTTTATGATTGTATGGGCTGACAGAACCTAGACTAGAGCCCAGCTGACAAAATATTCTAGAAATGATTTGATGTACATATATTTTGTATTTATTCAATAGTTAGTTATCAATACACAAATAAAATAGAGATACTTGTACAATTAATTGTTTCTTAGAATCTTTCTAGCTTGCATATATACTTGAGCTGTTGTACAGACTGACATAAGAAAATACAAAAGGAAAACTTTATCCATATCTTTCTAATCTTTTACAATAATTTAGTAATAGAAAGTGCATATAGAGAAAATAATTCGATTATAATATCAATGCTAGAGTGCTTTATTCTTTTTATTAGGACTTCTTTTGCAATGTATAAGCTTCTTTTCCCATGGCTTTGTTGTAAATATTAATTCTTCCAAAAATTCAAATAAGAAAAAGATTTAATAAATAAAAATTTTGTTGATTTCGAAGTCATATCTCCTAAATATTACATGAAAATTGTCCTAATTCATGTGATGTTGTTCAGATTTTGAGAGCCAAGTGAGTTTTTCATTGATCCTTTCATACAGGGGCAAATGTGGCATTTCATTACGGGTTCAATTGAATCCATAAATTTTGATGCGTAGTATAAAAATGTGCAAAAATATACTAAAATTGTAATAAATAGTAGATTAAGCCCATAGTCTTAAGAATATAATGGATTCAATGCTAAAAACCTTAAATACTGTACCTATAGAATTTAAATTATGGTTCCGCCTCTGCTTTCATATATTTTTAAATATTTTTATTGTTAACTATTGTCACTTATAATACTTTTTAGGCCCTGTTGTTTATGTACTTTCCAAACATATAAATTTTATTTTAAAAAAATTAAAGATTCTATGCCATAATTCATGATTAAATGAAAAAGTTTGACCGTCAAAATTCGAACTGGATCGTATAAATTGGAAAATTAATCTAGTTGTGTTGCCTAGTCCAAATAAGGAAATGGTTTGTATTAGTTGTTTCTACACATACAAATAAGAAAAAATTTAATTACCAAAATTTAAGTTGATTTCAACATCTTTAATATTATTTTATGATTATTTTCCAATGTATAATCTATCTCTAAAAGATCTTTTTTTTAAAAATCAATCAACATTTCGTATTGAATCTTATGCTTAATGATAATATAGAAGATACATATATATGATGTAGAGTAATTCTAGCAATAATTATAATAATATATACACAATTAAATCACTTATTGTTATAAATATATATTATATTATGGATGTTCATAAGCTTCCTGGAGAAGCTTATCCATATGGGACTCCGCCATAAATATGTTTATCTATTTGGTACACTATTGGAAATAAGCTTCCTGAAGAAGCTTATCATTTCGTTACTCCGTTATAGATAAATATTATCCCTGGTAGAAGATTATCTATGTCAGCTTACATAGCAACTTGCGGTAGCAGCTTACAAGTTGTTGATGCAGGCAGGTTGCAAGAAACTCAATGAAATGATTTGTAGCAGCTTCTTATTAAACAGGCAGGTTGCAAGCAGCTCATGCAGACAGCTTACAAGCAGCTGAAGAAAAGCCTCGCAGTTGCTTCCTGAAAAGCCTCGCAACTGCTTCCTTTCTTCTATAAATAGAAGAGATTTCAGTTTATTATGTACATCAGTTTGAAATTCAATAATATATCAGTTTCTCTCTATACTTGTCTTTAGTTTATTTACTTTACAGTTGTTATTTTATAACACGTTATCAGCACGAGACTCTGCCATCTCGAGCAAATACTTTGAATGTATCAAAGGTACGAACTTTCTTTTTCTAAATAATGTCAAATATTTCTAAACTTGAATTTGTAGCCTGGATATATCGGGAAAAAGCTACATTTCTTGGGTGCTTGATGCTGAAATTCATCTTGATGTGATGGGTCTGGCAGACACCATCAAGGACAAAAATCAAGCATCAAACCAAGACCGTGCCAAAGCCATGATATTCCTACGCCATGACCTTGATGAAGGCTTGAAAATAAAAATTCTCACTGTTAAAGATCCAGTCATACTGTGGAATAATTTGAAAGTATTTCCTATTCTCTCGGATGAGCTTGGGGCGAACAAGCATATTCTATTAATGGGTTTTAATACTAGTTATACGCTCGTGCCTCTGCCGATTAAAACTTTCTAAATGTGGCTTCATCAGCGGCGCCTAGATATGACCAACTGAAGNGGCAGACACCATCAAGGACAAAAATCAAGCATCAAACCAAGACCGTGCCAAAGCCATGATATTCCTACGCCATCACCTTGATGAAGGCTTGAAAATGGAATATCTCACTATTAAAGATCCAGTCATACTGTGGAATAATTTGAAAGATAGATATGACCACCTGAAGATGGTCGTTCTTCCACAGGCACGTTATGACTGGACTCATTTAAGGCTACAAGATTTTAAATCTATCAGTGAGTATAATTCTGCTATGTTCAGGATTATTTCCCAATTGAAATTATGTGGTGATAATATTACTGATCATGATATGTTGGAGAAAACTTTCACCATTTTTCATGCCTCGAATATGCTCCTGCAGTAGCAATATCGAGAGATGGGATTCAAAAAGTATTCTAAAATTATCTCACATCTTCTTATAGCCGAGCAACATAATGGGCTATTAATGAAAAACCATGAAAGTCGACCAACTTTTCTTGTCCATTTCCTGAAGTGAATGAGACGAACTTCCACCAAGCTAAGCATGGAAGAGGTCGTGGCCCCAGTCGTGGTCATGGCCGTGGTCGGGGAAGAAAATCTAATCATGGTAATAATAATGCACCAAAGAACCCTCCTAACCACCAGCAGTGGAAAGGGAAGGAACAAAAGCATGAAGCGGTGCAAGCAACAAATGCAGAAAATGCATATTATAGATGTGGGGGAAAAAGGGCACTGGTCACGTACCTGTCGTAAGCCAAAGCACCTGTTGAGCTTTATCAAGCCTTCCTGAAGAAGACAGACAAAAATGTTGAAGCAAATTTTATTTCTGAAGATAATTTAGACTTCATGCATTTGGATGTTGCTGATTACTTTGCACTCCCAAAAGAAGAAACAAGTCATGTAATCGCTGATGAATCTGTAGAAATATAAATATTTTAATTTTTGTTGTTTGTAGTAGATAGTATGGTTATGTAGTAAAAGTTATGTTTTGATAATAACGTTTATTATAATATATTTTGTTTATGCCGTTTTGAAGAATATGGATAATCCTCAAATTATGTTTGGATCAAAGACCAATCAAGAAGATATTTGTGTAATTGATAGTGGAACAACTCATGCCATATTCAAAGATCATAAATACTTTTCTTATTTGCATAGAGAAAAAGTAAATGTTTCTACAATTTATGGTAATATAAGTTTGATTGAAAGCTCCGGAAGAGCAATTGTATTTCTTTCTAAGGGAACAAAACTTATGCATTATTCTCCTCCAAGTCCCGAAGAAACTTGTTGAGTTTTATAGATATCTGCCGAAATGGGTATCATGT
The DNA here is from genome assembly GCA_005239525.1 of Nicotiana knightiana. NCBI lineage: Eukaryota > Viridiplantae > Streptophyta > Magnoliopsida > Solanales > Solanaceae > Nicotiana > Nicotiana knightiana. The sequence goes on along the minus strand of ML421554.1, from coordinate 16,420 downwards.
TGAGAGAATAGATGAAATGAACGAGGAATATCTTTGTATTACAAAGAATATTTCTGGCCAGAAATGCATTGTAAAAAAGTTACCAACTTTATCTTCTGGCTTGTACTATTCAAAGATCAGTGCAGTTGAAGCACACTATATCGTAAGCCAGAATTTTACTGATTCAAATACTTTTGAGCTTTGACATGGCCGTTTGGGCCATCCTGGATCAATAATGATGAGACGAATTATTGAAAATTCAGGTGGATATCCACTAAAGAACCTGAAGATTCTTACAAATGATGAATTTTCTTGTGATGCTTGTTATCAAGGCAAAATGATAACTAGACCTTCACCAATGAAGGTTAGCATGGAATCCCCTGCCTTTTTAGAGCGTATACATGGGGATATATGTGGACCTATGCACCCACCAAGTGGGTTGTTTAGATATTTTATGGTCCTAATAGATGCATCTTCAAGATGGTCTCATGTGTGCTACTATCATCTCGCAACCTGGCGTTTGCAAAGCTATTAGCCCAAATATTTGATTAAGGGCACAATTCCCAGATTATCCTATAAAGTTTGTTCACCTTGATAATGCTGGAGAATTCTCATCTCAAGCTTTTGATAATTATTGTCTATCAATTGAGATAAAAGTTGAACATCCTGTAGCTTATGTTCATACTCAAAATGGCCTTGCAGAGTCATTTATTAAACGTCTGCAATTGATAGCAAGACCACTACTTATGAAAATAAAATTTCCCAATACTGTTTGGGGACATGCTATTTTGTATGCAGCATCACTTATTCGTCTCAGTCCGACACATTATAATAAATATTCTCCGTCACAATTAGTTTTTGGTCATGAACCAAATATTTCCCATCTACGAATTTTTGGATGCGTTGTATATGTGCCAGTAGCACCACCACAACGTAGTAAGATGGGCCCACAGAGAAGGTTAGGAATATATGTTTGAATCACTCTCTATTATTCGCTATCTTGAACCATTTACAGGAGATTTATTTACTGCTCTATTTACATATTGTCGATTTAATGAAATAAATTTTCCACAATTAGGGGGAGAGAAAAAAGAAATCAAAAGAGAAATTGTGTGGAAAGTTTCATCATTATCTCATTTTGATCTACGTACCCCTATATGTAATCAGGAGGTCCAGAAGATCATCCTTTTATAGAATATAGCAAATCAAATGCCAGATGCATTTACTGATTTGAAAAGGATTACTAAATCATATATCCCTGCAGAGAATATGCTTATCCGAATTGATGTCCCAGCAGGACCATCTACTAGTATGATAGCTAGTAAACACAAAACACGCCTAAACCGTGGTAGGCCTCTGGTCTCTAAGGATCAAAATCCTAGAAAAAGGAAATCGACAAATGATCAAAATAATACTATGAAGGGATCTCCTGAAGAGACCCAAGATCTGATTAGTTCTGAGATTCCTGAAGAAATCAATGAACCCGAGACTCGGGTGAGTGAGGAACTTTTAATAAGCTTTACTGGTGATGGGATTAATTTAAATCGATCTGAAATAGTGGTGGATAATATTTTTGCATATAATGTTGCACTAAACATTATGCAAAATAGTGAGGATCTTGAACCCCGATCTGTCGAAGAATGTCGACAAAGATCTGATTGGCCAAAATGGCAAGAGGCAATTCAATCGGAATTGAAGTCCCTTGCTAAAAGAGAGGTCTTTGGACCAGTAGTCCAAACACCTGCTGGTATAAAGCCAGTTGGTCATAAATGGGTTTTTGTGCGGAAAAGAAATGATAAAGATGAAGTTGAAAGATACAAGGCTCGCCTTGTCGCACAAGGATTCTCACAACGACCTGGAGTCGATTATGAAGAAACATATTCACCCGTTATGGATGCCATAACATTTCGATATCTCATCAGTTTAGCCTTACATGAAAGGCTTGAAATACATCTAATGGATGTGGTTACAGCTTATCTGTACGGGTCACTTGATAATGAAATTTACATGAAAATCCCTGAAGGATTTAAAATGCCCGAAGCAAATTTAAAATCTCGGAAAATGTATTCAATCAGATTACAAAGATCTTTGTACAGTTTAAAGCAATCTGGGCGCATGTGGTATAATCGCCTTAGTGAATATTTACTAAGAGAAGGTTACATAAATGATGTTATTTGTCCATGTATTTTTATAAAGAAAATGGCATCAGAATTTGTTATACATGCTATTTATGTTGATGACATAAATCTTGTTGGAACTCTAGAAGAGCTCCAAAAGACAATTGAATATTTTAAGAAAGAATTGAGATGAAAGACCTTGGAAAGACAAAACTTTGTCTTGGTCTGCAAATTGAACATTTAGCATACGGGATCTTTATCCATCAATCTGCCTATACAGAAAGGGTCTTAAAAGACTTTTACATGGACAAAGTGCACCCATTGAGTACACCAATGGTTGTTCGATCACTTGAAGTAAATAAGGATTTGTTCCGACCTCCAGAAGAGACTGAGGAACTCCTTGGTCCTGAAGTACCATATCTCAGTGCAATTGGTACATTAATGTATCTTGCTAATGCTACAAGGCCTGATATAGCATTTTCTGTTAATTTACTAGCAAGATATAGTTCTTCTCCTACACGGATACATTGGAACGGGATTAAGCATATATTGCGATATTTAAAAGGAACTCTTGGTATAGGTTTATTTTATGCTAACAAAGATAGTGCAGATCTTGTTGGTTATGCAGATGCAGGTTATTTATTTGATCCCCATAAAGCTCGATCTCAAATCGGGTACGTATTTACTTATAGAGGTACTGTCATATCATGGTGCTCCACAACGCAATCTATTGTTTCTACTTCTTCAAATCATGCTTAGATAATAGCTATTCATGAAGCAAGTAGGGAATGCGTATGGTTGAGATCAATAATTTATTTTATTCGAGAAAAATGTGATTTGGAATGTGATAAAAGACCCACAATTTTATACGAAGACAATGTTGCATGCATAGCCCAATTGAAAGGAGGATTTATAAAAGGTGATAGAACGAAGCACATTTCACCAAAATTATTCTACACACACGATCTTCAGAAAAATGGTGACATTGATGTGCAACAAATCCGTTCAAGTGACAATCCAGCAGATTTATTCACTAAATTTTTTACTTTTGAGAAGATGGTATACAAGATTGGAATGCGGAGACTCAAATATTTGAAACAAGGTTTTTATCAGGGGTAGTAAAATACGCGATGCACTCTTTTTTTTCTTACTAAGGTTTTTTCCCACAGGGTTTTCCTTATAATGATTTTAATGAGGCAGCTGAAATTGCATATTACTAAATATGTGTACTCTTTTTCCTTCACTAGGATTTTTCCCACTGAATTTTTCCTAGTAAGATTTTGACGAGGCACATTATCTTTAATGAACATCCAAGGGGGAGTGTTATAAATATATATTATATTATGGATGTTCATAAGCTTCCTGGAGAAGCTTATCCATATGGGACTCCGCCGTAAATATGTTTATCTATTTGGTACTCTATTGGAAATAAGTTTCCTGAAGAAACTTATCATTTCGGTACTCCGTTATAGATAAATATTATCCCCGGTAGAAGATTATCTATGTATGGTACAGTAGCAGCTTACACAGCAGCTTGCAGTAGCAGCTTACAAGCTGCTGATGCAGGCAGGTTGCAAGCAACTCAATGAAATGATTTGCAGCAGCTTCTTATTAAACAAGCAGGTTGCAAGCAGCTAATGCAGACAGCTTACAAGCAGCTGAAGAAAAGCCTCGCAGCTGCTTTCTTTCTTCTATAAATAGAAAAGTTTTCAGTTTATTGTGTACATCAATTTGAAAGTTCAATAATATATCAGTTTCTCTCTATACTTGTCTTTAGTTTATTTAATTTACAGTTATTATTTTATAACACTTATAACATATTTACATGTAAACTTTTTGTAATAAACTTGTACGAATTTATAACCTAGTAAAAATTAGAGTCACGTCTAGTACAGAGAACCTTACAAGGCCAAAAAAAAAACCACGAATCTTCCCTCTCCTAGAAGGAAACAAGAATCAGCAAACGTAGGAGTGATGAAAAAGTATTTAAAGAAAAAGAAATCCTGACGTTTAATTTGTATGCATATGGGGTTTAACTAATTTCTATTATACAGAGAAGGAAAGATGATTGCCCAAAGACATATTATATGTTATTTTATAAGAATTTCATATTTATATTTTTTAAATGCAAAACTATGTCATCTTGATACATGTAGATCTCAAATTCCTCTAGCCACAACTCTTCTTTAAATGTACTATATATGTGTTGATTAGATTGTTTGTGCAAAGCAAATGCTCATTTTGAAAAATTATTAATTTTGTTTTATTCAAATAAAAGTTTTCATAGAGAAAGTAAAATTAATTTTTAAATAATACAGCAAAAAAAAAAAAAGTATCGATATTTACAAGATTTTCATATTTACCCATACTATCTTAAAGCAATTTGAAAATAAAAATTAAATGGTTTTCATCTATCCATACTATTTGAATGCGATTTCAAACTAAATATTTTCATATTCAAAAGTAATTTTAAAAATATAGCTTGTTAAACCTCAAAAGTTAATTTAAGTAGTAAGATTTGTTCCTACTGTACTAGAAGGCTATATCTTATTTACCTAATTGATATGATAATTTAATCTATAAGGTTTGAACTCTATTCTTCCATGATAAATTTTGAACTACCAATAGATTGTCTTAAACATTATTTGCTATAATTTTTATATTGTTTCATTATGAAAATTAACACATGATAATTCCATAAAAAATAAGATTATTTCTCCCATCTCCTTAAATTGAGGAAAACATGAAAATCTATATATTTTATACAGAATTCTATCAAATGTTTATTATTTTAGCACCAGTTAACATCAATTTAAACGAGTTATAATAAAATATAATTTGAACTACTAGATTGAATTACTACAATTTATATCATGTTCATATTTATTTTATTGTCTATTATTCTCTTTGTTTGAATTAGTAAATTGCCTCATTAAGAATGCAAAATCAAGAATTTCTCTTAATTTAATGTATACAAGATATAAAATCATAATTTTTTTAATCTTTTATCGTATTATAAGTAATGATGTTGTTCGTTTAAACTTTCATCAAGTAGCTAATTGTTCCCACTGTTGAAATATATGCGAGACCAATTTGGATGTATTCCAGATTAGTTTACAAACAGATTGATATGTTTTTTATTCTAGAAAATTATCAATATAGATGACACGCTCAACCTTTCCAAAGTGTGTCTAATACACACCTATTTTGCTATGTAGCTCGCGTGTGCTTAACAAGAAAAAAATGAGCGCGTAAAACTTGTAAATATATTTTCGAAATCCATATTTAGTGCCACGTGTCAAATTAATTGTAATATTTCCTTATTTTTAATTTTATCAAATTAAAAAAACTTTTAAGCATCCCTTTTATCTCGGTCTTCCTCAAACTACCAGGAACATCCCCCTCCTCTCTGGTCTTTCCCAAACTCCTTTCCTGTTTCGTTCTTTCTTTGCCATTTACAAAATTCACCAAAACTCATGAAGAAGAATTTAATAAAAGTACTGAAAGTTTTTCTTAAAATTGCCTTCTAAACTTCGCGTGCTTCATCTTCTATCATTAAAACCTCATATACATCTAATCTTTACATAAATAATCTTTTGTATTTCATAAGAATTGACTGAAATGATATAATCACCAACTCAGTTTCTGTATATAAGGGAAGATTTGAGATTTTATTCATAGTGAAGTTGTTTAATCCATGAAAACAAGATTTGTTTAATTCATGAAAATGAAAATCTGACTTTGATTTGCTTTGTTTACTTGTGCTATAAAATCTGAAAATGGGGGAGGAAAATGGGGAACAGAGGAGTTGCAATTTTAGTTTCATCTCTTTCTTTCTTGACCTTGGGTTTGTTATAAAAATTGAATCTGCATGAAGGTTAAGAAGCGATGGTAACGACTTTTTTCCGATGGTGTCAACTGTGACGGAAGGCAAAAGAAAATGGAGATGTTAGAGGATTTTTTAAATTGGGGGTATAAGGGTAATTATAAATATTTTCTCTTAAAAAATAATAATGACACGTGTCATGGTCTTATTGGTGCGTGACATTCCACATTTTTTTTAAACTGGTAAAAAAATAGAGGTGTGTATAAGACACACTCTGAAAAGGTTGAGTGTGTAAGATAATTTTCGTGCTCAGAAAGTGTGTAACGGGATTTGATGCATAATTCAAGGTGTAACTTACGTATTTTGCCTAATACAATTGATATCAAATTTTCAATTTGATGTTTGTGTTTGACATTGACTAGAGGTTAAAATGAGTATTATAGCACGAAATCTTTTTTATGTTAATTTGAGCAACTTAATAAGTTATAATTTATAGTTTAATTTTATGTAAATTATTAAAACAAATTAATTGTAAGTTGTGATCCCCAGTATCATTCTCTATATATACATGACTAACTGGATATAATAATAATTATTTATTTATCAAAAAATTAACTAAACACCAACAAACAATAATTTTAATAAAATTGTAATGTTGGGCCCATATACGGATCTTTCATAATCTAGTTGTATGTAAAAATATCACCCAATGGAGGACCTTTGTCTGTATGGGAGCAGCGATGATGAATGTTATAATCAAATATACAATGATAATTATGATGACAATGATGATAATTATGATTATGAAGTTGAATCGCTTGATGAGTATCCAGAGGTTGAACCAGAGAATAATGAAGTCAGCGAAAAATCTCCCTCATGCAAGGTATGACAAAAATCATGGCCCCCTTTCCCCCTTCACCAATTTCATGCAAAATTATTGTTGTCTGGCCTTAAAAAGAACAGGGTTACTATATCCAGCTTTGCTCGCATCTTGACTAATTTCACTATTAGGTAATTCTGTTCATCAAGGCTTAGGCAGGTGAGAAGAAACTATCAGTGTTTTTTACCTCAGCCAAAATTTGAACTTGAGACCTCATGCTAGGCTACACCCTTAGATGCCAGTTACTAACTTACTATATCATGTTTTAATTCCTTTCTCATGGTGATTGAAAGTGTTCAAAGGGTAATGAGTTAGACATAAGATCACATGCATGTGAATACAAATCTCTTTTGGATCCATGCAGAACTAGGGGAAAATATGGCACAATGGAAGAAACATATCTATATAGGCACACACAATTAGTTGGACTGCGTTTTTACTCATGATAGTTCGTTTACTTTAAGTCCATTGTTCGATAGGAGCTTTTGGTCTTGCCACTAACTTTAGAAATGTAGAGAACTGCTAGTGCTAGAGAAACTATCTTTTTTAATAATATTGGATTGAGATGAGCTTAATTGGAAGCAGCATGGACAATGCGAATACATATAGCCGACCCAACTTGTTTGGATTGATGCATAGTTATTGTTGCTGTGAAACGGAAAGAGCATTAATGATTCTAAAATCTATGATATTATGATAGAAATCTATATTTGAGATTACCTTCTGGCTAGCAGCCTAGATTTGGAGCTATTTTCAGCCTTATGCAAGCATTTTCTACTCTTAGAAACTAAAAGGTAAGTTCTTTGAAGTAGTGAATACTATACGCAAAGTGACTGTTTGAGGCCTAGGATATAACTACTTACCAGGTCAAATATAAGAAGCAAGTTCACTGTTGAATTTTGTTGATCTAGCTAGTTTTCAGTGTACCAAAAGTAGTCTGCTGTTTTGTTTCATACTTTTGAATTTCATATGTACTTTATGCATGCTTTTCGCTTTTGCAGGTAATCAGGAAAGAGTCCCTTTTAGCTGCACAAGTGAGCAACTTTTTCCCAAATTGAGTTTGTAATAGGGACAAATATTAGTATTAATGATGAACATGTGAAAGATTAGTGTTTATCTTGCAGAAAGAAGACTTGCAGAGAGTAATGGACTTGCTATCTCTGAAGGAACATCATGCACGGAAAGCTCAGTAGTCCTTATCGTTTCAAGCTACCTAACTATGAAATACCTGATGATCTTAATGCAGTTTTGGTGGTGTGAATAACATTTAGTCAATAGCATGCCTAATATATCTTTGTGGGTTTTCTTCACCGTGAAAGTAACTAGCACACCGTGAAAAGTTAAAGAGCTAGCTATGCACTGATTGAATTCATTGGTGCTTTCAGCTTTTTGGTCTCGTCACTCAAAACAAATGATGGTGTAGACTAAGAGTTGCTTACTAATAATTGTTTTATGTAGGTTGGACAACTCATTTTGTTGTAAAGATAAATGAGGGTAAGAGTAAACGAATTACATGCATGGACTGTAAGTGCAATGCAATCTGTGATGAAGAAAAGATAAGAGATCTCGTCATTGCAAAGGATCCTACTTTGGGAGGGAAATTTGATCGCGTATATTGAGGACAACGAAAGGGTTAAATGGTTCCCTGGTGTTCCTCATTGTGGAAATGCAATTCGTATGGAGGGTGACTGTAGCAGTTGCTACGTTTAAGACAAGGAAATTAAAGGAGAAAGCAAAAAAATCAGTTAAAGGGGAAATATGTCATATATTTTCGGTGCCGGAATGCTTGTACAATCATTGCCCTAAATAATGGAATATGACAGTTGCATTCCTTTTGGAATTATCTAGACAAATCAATTAAACTAAAACACGTGTCCCTTGAGTCAGCTAGCTATATAATTTGGGGACTAAGACAACTTAATTGAAAATAGACCGCTGCTACTGGACTAAAATGTAAAGACTAAAAGAAATAATTAAAGTTACGAAATGGATAATTTCGTAACATTCCATCCCCCTTCAGAATATTACTCGTTGCCAGTGGGTTGCCGATCAAACTGAGGAAATTGGGAGCGCAGAAAAGAGTAGTCTTCCCAAGTGGCCTCTTCTTTAGGCAAATTAGCCCACTGTACTAGAACTTGAACGGCAACCTTATTTCCTTTTTTGACCGTGCGTCGTTCTACGATTGCCACTGGTTCTATCAAGACTTGACCTTCATTGTTGCAATAGGGAGGATCAACTGAAGGCAACATATTTGACCCAACTTGTTTCTTCAATTGCGACACATGGAAGACAGGATGTATTTTTTATTCTGCTGGAAGTTCGAGTTCATAGGCCACCGGTCCAACTTTTCTGATGACTCTGTAGGGTCCAAAATACTTAGCTGCCAATTTCAGATTTTTGCGAATGGCCACAGACGTTTGGCGGTAAGGTTGAAGCTTGAGGAACACCATATCTCCAATTTCAAATTTTTTGTCACTTCTTTTCTTATCGGCAAATTGTTTCATCCTGTTTTGTGCCTTTTGGAGGTTATCACAAAGTACCTTACTCATGAGTTGTCTTTCTTTTAGCAAGTGATCCATAGTCTCTAGTTTTGTCTGCGACACTAGCTCAAAGGTGGGTTGTGGAGGTTCATACCCATAAAGAGCTTTGAATGGTGACATGCCAATTGTTGAATGGTGGCTAGTGTTGTACCAAAATTCTGCTAATGGAACCCTTCTGCTCCAATCCTTGGGTTTGTGGCCAGTCATATAGCGTAAATATGTCTCCAAACATCTATTTAACCTTTCCGATTGGCCATCCGTTTGTGGATGGTATGTTGTGCTGAGTTTCTGTTGGATTTGTAATCCTTTGAGCAATTCTTTCCAGAAATTACTAACAAAAAGTGGGTCTCTATCAGATACCACTGAGCAAGGAGTGTCGTGCAATTTAACAACATTGTCCAAGAACAATTGAGCTACTTGAGTTGCATTGAAGGGGTGGGATAATGTTAAGAAATGTGCCTATTTGGTGAATTTATCGATGACCACCAGAATGGTGTCTTTCCCATGTGACTTTGGAAGGCCTTCGATGAAATCCATTGTCAAATGCTCCCATGCTTTGGAGGGAATGGGCAGTGGTTGTAATAGTCCGGGGTAAGAAACATTTTCCCCTTTGTTCCTTTGGCAAATCGCACAAGCCTTCACCTTTTCCTTGACACCTTTCAATAATGAAGCCAGTAAAAAATTGATCTTAGCCTCTGTTGAGTGGAAAGAATACCAGAATGTCCCCCCCAAGGAGTGGCATGCATTTTTTCAATAAGTCTTTCCCTGAGATGCCCATTACTTCCAACCCATACTTGCCCATTTTTTCGAAGAATTCCATGTTGATAAGTGGTGTCTGGTACTGCGGCTGCATCTAAGCTCAGTTGTTCAATGAGTTGTTGGACCAGTGGATCGTTGTTGTAACTTTCCACAATTTCTTCAACCCATTTAGGTTGTGTTACATAGAGTCCATGGCATTCTCCTGAATTTTCGTGTTTGCGGGACAAGGCATCTGCCACTACATTATTTGTACCTTTCCTGTAGTGAATTTCATAATCAAGACCCATCCATTCCGTGATACCTTTGTGTTATAAGGCTGTTGTTATCCGCTGGTCACGAAGGTACTTCAGACTGAAATGGTCAATGTGAATGATGAATTTATTAGGTTGTAGATAGTGTCTCCACTTTTCCACTGCCATCAAAAGCGTAACCAGCTCCTTTTCATAAGTGGACATGCCTAAATGCTTGAGGTTGAGAGTTTCACTGAGGTACGCAAGAGGTTTTTTGCTCTGCATAAGCACTGCTCCTATCCCTATCCCACTCGCATCAACTTCAATGACAAAAGGTTGGGAGAAATTGGTCAAGTCAAGTACATGAGCCCTTACCATTGCCTTCTTCAGTTCCTCGAATGCCGTGGTGGCTAAGTCAGTCCACTGGAAAGCTCCTTTCTTGAATAATCATGTGAGGGATTTGCTTATCACAGCATAGTTCTTGATGAAACGCCTATAGTAACCCATTAAGCCTAGGAAACCTCTCAGACTCTTCAAATTGTTGGGCCTAGGCCAAGTCACCATGGCTTCAATTTTAGTCACATCTGTGCTAACCCCTTCGCCTGAAATAATGTGACCAAGGTATTCAACCTACCATTGGGCGAAACTGCATTTAGAGCATTTGGCAACCAACTGGTTTTTCTTTAGCAACTCAAACACCAACTCTAAGTTTTGTAAGTGTTCTTCCAGCTTGGTACTATACACTAATATGTCGTCAAAAAAGACTAGAAAAAACTTCCTTAAAACTGGCCCAAAGATTTCATGCATTAAAGCTTGGAAGGTAGCGGGTGCATTCGTCAGTCCAAAGGGCATGAAACTAAATTACCATAAGCCATGATGTGTTCTAAATGTTGTTTTATACTCATCACCTTTCCTCATACAAACTTGGTGATAACCGGACCTCAAGTCCAATTTTGAGAAAAATTCCGCCCCATGTAGCTCATCTAACAGATCTTCCACCACTGGAATGGGATATTTATTCTTCACAGTGATCTCATTGAGTTTGCGATAGTCAACACAAAATCGCCACGATGAATCTTTCTTCTTAACTAATATTACTGGGGATGCAAATGGAGAAGAACTATGAGAAATCACTTGGGCTGCCAACATTTCTCTCGCCATCTTCTCGATAATATTTTTTTGTTCGTATGAGTACCTATAAGGTCTTTGATTGGTTGGATTTGACCCTGGTAATAATTCAATGGAATGATTACTATTCCTTATCGGTGGTAACCCCTTAGACTCTTGAAACACCTCGGAGTATTTTTGAATCAATAATTGAATTGGCCTAGGAATCGTGGGCTCTTGTGGTGTCGTTTTTGCCACCAATTGGGCTGTGAAGATGCACTGACCCAAACTCAATAGTTTTTTATTGGCCTTAGCATCCTTAAGTTCCAACGAGCCCTCCTCCTCCTTACCCAAAAGTGTAATGAATTTCCCATCCTTAAGAAATGAAATACTGTGAGGACGGGTATGTAACACTACTGGGGCTATTGTATTGACCCAGTCCATTCCCAAAATAATATCACTCCCCCCTGCCTTCATCACTCTCAAATCAAACTCGAACAGCTCTCCGTTCGTGGTCCATTTAAAATTGGAACACTTATGAGTGCATAGCATCTTCTGTCTGTTGTCTACTCTCACCCGCATGGGCCTTTCGTTGGGCTCGATTCTTAGATTCAGTTGCTTAATGACTTGTGGGTCCACAAAGTTGTGGGTGGATACATTGTTAATCAATACCACCACTGAGTGCTTTCTAGCCCAACCTTCAATTCTAATGGTTTTAGGAGATTGTTCGAGGCCCATAAGAATATTTAATAACACCTCTCCCTACTCTTCTTCCATTTCCTCTCTAGGCTCATTTTCTAATTCAGCATCAGAGGATTCTACAAATGTTTCTTCTCCTTCCAATGCATTCAATGTTCTATTTTTGCATTGATGTCCCGGAGACTATTTCTCATGGCAACGAAAGCAAAAGCTCATATCTCTCGGAATTTCTCTGGATATGTTTTTGGTTGGTGGTGGTTTAATTAGGGCTTCGGCTTTTGGAACTGGAAAAGGCGTTTGGGGTTTGGTGTTTTGGTAAGAGTGGGAACTGGAATTTTGAAAAGGTGTTTGGTTTTTTGTGTTTTGGTAAGGGTAAGAACCAGGTTTGTATGAATTGGGTGCTTGGTGTTCTAATGAAGCATTTGTGGCCATCTCATAAAGTTTAGCCATATTATAGGCTTCTACCAGTGTTTGTGGATTAGCGACCTTTACCATTGGTCCAATCTCCGTTTTCAATCCTCCCGCAAAACAAGTCACGAAGTAAAGCTCATCGAGGTGTGGTCTCACCACTTGCACTCTACAACGCAATTCTTTGAACCTCTTTTGATAACTGAGCATGTCGTCCCATTATTGTAATCTGTTGAACACAGTCACCACATCTAGAGGACCGGTGCCGTCATACCTCTCGCAAAGGTCAAAACAAAATTGTCTCCAATTAATTATGCCCCCATGGTCAATGACATAGGAATCAAACCAACAGTCCAAGGAGTCCTTCATTGTGACAGCCACATAAATCATTTTTCTTCCTCTGGCACACGATAATAATTGAAATAGTACTTACATCTACGTATCCATCCTCGTACGTTATTTTCATCAAATTTCAGGAAAGCTAATTTTGCTTTCAAGTGACACAGGCTGTGAGGAGAGTTATCCATGTGTGAGAACAAAGTAGGCAAGGTCATCTCACTGTACGGAGGTAAGTGGGTTGTGGTTATTGGTGTTTAAGAGGTGTAAATGGGTTTTTGGGCCGATGGAGGATGGTTTTGGGTTGGATAGGTGGGAATTTGGTTTCGAGCTGGATAAGTGGGAATTTGGTTAATAGACATATGGGTATTCAAAAATGAAGCTTGGCCTACAGTATTGAAGATTGCATTTAAGCTTGGCTTGATGTCTGGGACTCTGTTACCGGTATGGGCACATAAGTACCAAAAGTCAATGGTCCAGTAAAAGATGAGGTCTGTGACGGTGTAAAAGACCGGCTAGTGGCTAAAAGTGTGGTAAAAGGTCTAGAGGAGCTAAGAGAGATAGGTATGGTGGAGTTCACAGTAGATGTAAGGGAGTGAGGATGGAAATGAGGGTTCAAGGTCGGCAAGGCTAAGGCTTCGGTCAAGGTTGGACCAGAACTGACATGAGATATCATTGGGAGTGGGTTTGTATGGAAATCTCTACTTACATTAGAAACCCTTGGTGTCGCCGGAGCCGATGAGGAGTAGATTTGGGTATTTGGAGTTGACCCCGGCCGAAAAACTCCGGCCACTGATGATTTGCCTATTTCTGCATATGTACTCCCCAAAGCTAGAGCCAAGCGTGACTCCTCTTTGCAATGCATGTCGATAACCCAGTTCTCCATCCTTTGGTTGGACTCAACATTCTGTTTCTGCATTTTTTCGATCTGGCTCATGCGCTTGTTTGAAACTTCTATAAAAAAATTTAGTTGAAGCTCAAGGTCTGCAGAGCTTTCACTACCCCCAGTATCACGCGGCGGATCCAACATAGTTTCCCAGGTAGGCTCTGATACCAAATGTAGCAGTTGCTACGTTAAAGACAAGGAAATTAAAGGAGAAAGCAAAAAAATCAGTAAAATGGGAAATATGTCATATATTTTCAGTGCCGGAATTCTTGTACAATCATTGCCCTAAATAGTGGAATATGACAGCTGCATTCCTTTTGGAATTATCTAGACAAATCAATTAAACTAAAACACGTGTCCCTTGAGTCAGCTAGCTAATTTGGGGACTAAGACAACTTAATTGAAAATAGACAGCTACTGGACTAAAATGTAAAGACTAAAAGAAATAATTAAAGTTACGAAATGGATAATTTCGTAACAGTGACGAATACTGTGAGGTTGAATGTGCATATGGTGTACAATTTTGTTTTAATTGTTTATCCAAAGTTCACTCACCTTGTTCATGTCTGTTGTGGGAACTTCGGACGAGGAAGGGCAAGGACGATCTTCAGACGGTAGTTTGGATAAGTAATGCCAAACATTGCCCAAGATGTCATAGACCTGTGGAGAAAAATGGGGGATGCGACCTTGTAAGATGTTTATGCGGACGAGTATTTAGGTGAGATGTTAATCCACGTTTTGCAGCAGTGTGTTATTGTAACAGCCCATCCCGCTAGCGATATTGTCCGCTCTGGGCCTAGGCCCTCACGGGTTTAAAACGCGTCACTAAAGTCTAAGGCTTGTTAACTTATATACCTAGCATCTCTCTTGTGCTTTGTCGATATGGGACTCTGTCTAAAGTCTGGGGTATTACATACACCCCCTCTTATGGACTCAGCGTCCCGCATGGAATTTGCCTAGACTCATCACTGAGGTTTGCCCCGCCTAACCGAGATTTGTCTAAACTCAGTTGAACTCTGACCCACCATCGGCAAAGCTGACACAAGAGTGGCTCTGATACCAACTTTGTCACATCCCAAACTACTCCCTAGACATGACTGGCACCTAGCTAATACTGCCTGCTAGGCGAACCAATTCCTATACTTTTAACATGTTATATCAGCATTGAGAAAAAAACGTACTAGACCAATGTATTAAATATTACTAAATACTAAAATAATTATTCGACTAAAATCATAATTTATTTATAAATCTAAAGAACACTCAAATAATAAATCTCTAACCCAAATTTCATACTAAGACCGTGGAGCATCTAACAGAGTAATAGAAGTTTAAGTGACGGGCCTGCAAACCCGAAAGAAATAATAAACATAAGATAGATAGAGCTGAAATAGCGGCCTTCACGAATAATGCGGCGGCTCACCTCATCAACAGAATTCACTAAACGAACTCGTTAGCCACTAGTCTCGTCCTCAGCAACAGTATCTGCATGGACGTGCAGGTAAGGAGTGAGTTATATGTAAATATAACCCAGTAAGGTCCTTGACCCGCCACTTTGAGTACCCCTGGAACAAGTGTTAGAAAAATACAAACATACAACGAGCACAAGAATAATATGCACAGAAATCTCTCACCATATAAGTACTCTATAAGGTCCAAACAATTATTCAACAACAATACTATATATATCACAACATAATCTACATTAAGGACTTGTCATTAACGACAGTGCAGGAAATTAATCAAACACCCCAACGAGTCCACGGTAGCATACACAATATCCCAAATTTTACAACGACGGCATACAATGCCCAAAATCTATAATGGCGGCATACACAATACCCCAAATTTATAACGGCAGCATACACAATGCCCCAAATTTTATAACGGCGGCATACACAATACCTCAAATCTACAACTGCGGGATACACAATGCCCCAATATATGTTACGACAGCAAAGAAATAATTTCTAACGCCATAGCACGAGGCTGCGCCATCACACTACACCACAAATCACTCATTAAATAATTTCAGCCCTTTACAAAATAGTATATATTTACGGCTGGTCAAAGACCACCGATTCTGCCAAGCGCACGCTCGTTCCAACACATGGACCAGGCAGGAAAAAAATATACTTTCAAAACGGGTTTTGAAAAAGCAAGCATCAAAGTTTAAAGATTCACTTACCTCACTAATAGGAAGTTTCCCAACCTTGCAACGCCTAGAACACCAATCAAACGGTCTCCAATGGCCTCAATCTATCCAAATATTGAATAACGCGTCCTAGTTAGACTAAATAAATAATTTTCACAACTTTAGGACAAGTCAAAATTAAGGTCAACCCTCGGTCTAATTAATAAAACTCCGTATACAATTAAATGTCAAACGAAGCACATTAGCAGTGCAAAATATTTAACGGTGACTTTCGAAATACAATTTCAATTTCGATTCACTAGGTTTATGTCAGAAACTCACCACTGTCTTAGTGTATAAATTTCATATGCCATCCTCATTATTACACAATTATATGTCTCCCTATCAATATGTCTTAAAATTAAAAACTATCAAAGAGATCAATTGTGGCAGTAGAAACTTCACTCAAACTTCGAAATTATATATATATATATATATATATATATATATATATATATA